>JAKWJA010002493.1:14114801-14313012 GCA_027704765.1 Solanum habrochaites
AACCTGTGACAAGACTGACTACACCCAAAACATCCTTATTTCCCTGCAAGACACTCGCTTGAATAATTCTTACCACACTTAGGGCAAGTGAGTGTAAGTCTTGGTGCCTGAAACACTTCCCTGAGACTTAGAACCTGGTTCTCTAACCTTCTGGTCATACCTGTTCTTGGAGGATGGAACACTAGCTAAGGAAGGGGCTGAAGTTGAAAACATTTGCTGACTCTGCGAGCGATTTCTACTACCCAATTTCAAGAAATATAGTCATAGTTGCTAGTCCTAGCCCTCTTATTCTCCTGAACCTATTTTCTAAGCTTATCGCCCTCAACCTGCTGAGTATGAGTCACAATACTAGAGATGTTTATATCTCAACGTAACATAGCACTTCTGCACTCAGTTTTCACCAAATTCAACAATCCATATGAGAATTTATTCATCTGAGACCTAGAGTCAGCAACCATGTGAGGAGCATACCTGAAGAGTTTGTTAAACTTGAGCCCATACTCTTGGATTGTCATGTTTCCTTGCCTTAAGTTCATGAATTATTGAGCCTTTGCTTCTCTCAACTCTATTGGGAAAAACCTGTCCACAAACGTCTCACTAAAGCAATCCCAAGTAAAAGGAGCTGCATCTGTACGTCTATTTTCCTTCCACCGAGTGTACATATATGAGCAACATCCTTCAACTAGTATGATACCAACTCAACCCGATCATTCCCAACAACTTGCATTACCTCAAAGATCTTCTTGATCTAATCCAAGAAATTATGAGGATCCTCATTAGTTCGTGATCCTATAAACTAAGGAGGATTCATCCTAACAAAGTCACGGACCCTTTCTACTGTTGATCGACAATTTTCATTCACAGGTGCATAAATCCGATTGTTCTTGTTGGTCATACTCTGAGCCAACATCTATATAACATTTCTGAACTTAGCATTGGAGACTTCCTTATTTGGGAACGGAGGAGCTGCGTTTGCATTCCTGTTATTTGCATTCTTACTGTTATTTCTATGAGGAGTCATGATCTGAAACATAGAATATCAAGTTAGAGTGGAATAAGATTATACCATACGCACGATAAGATTAACAAGAAAGTGAAGTTTTTTTCTGAAACACTTCATAACCTCCCTCTCATTGGATTTGGTGCACTTCACACCCATGAAAAGGACTCTACTTAGTGAGGGTTTTCATACATCCTAGGACGCTTAAACCTAGTGCTATGATACCATGTTTTGTCACGTCTCGAGCTACCACGAGAGGCGGACACGGAACTTAGGAACACAAGTGATCCCAATCTAACTGTGCTTGCTTGATCTTGAGCATATTAAAAATAATAAAATGAATGCGGAAGCTAAATTATAACTAATATAAAAAGATGGGAATACTCATATACTAGGATTGAGATAAATGAAATACTGATGAGTTTAATACAAAGAAAATATTAACTCAATACTAGGATAAAACTAACTATGTCTGAAATAAGCCTCTAAATAACTAAAAATGATGGGACAAGCCCCAAGTAAGTCTATCAAAAACAGAAACTAAATGATTAAAACACTGAAATGAACTTATGAATATTGTCCTCGGAGAATAAGGACTCACCACTTAATCTGCTTAACTAGAGATGGGATATCGATCTAAGCATGATCTGAATGTTGAGAACCCGAACCTACATAACGAGAAGATGTAGCGCACGTATGCGTCAGTACTTGAAGGTACTGAGCATGTAGGATAGAATAAAGCTGAAATAATACATAACTGAACAAGCACAAAAGTAGGTATATAATCTGAACATGATAAGCATTTCTGAATAATGAGATAACTGAATGCAATGACCAATTTATAACATGCTAAAACTGAATACTGGATATAATGATAAATGGTCAATGCAGTGGAATTTGGCTGATCTATGGGAGCTATTAATAACCACTAATAAAACCACACGAGCTTAATGTGGAGTTCTATGTATATGCCCCATCGAGAGGATCTAATATACCCTGCCAGAAGTATAAAGGCATGCTGGCATGATAACTAAACTTATTGCCCACAGAGGGGACTTACAACCTACTTGGCTAGTAGTTCTGGGACTATTGGGTATGTTGGACCCTAGTCTAACTCGGTATTATGCTACTCTCAATGAATTATGTCATTAACATATTATGATTGAATTTATGTAAATACTAGATATCTCAAAACATAACATGAAAACAGAGAATGCAATAATTGATCTGACTATGATGCATTAACATATGAGGCATGTACATCTGAAGTAACTGAAAAATCTGACCTAGCATGTCTAATTCAAGAACTAAAGAAATACATAGCTAGGGTTCTGAAACTCATGCGATAAATTGAATAATAACATGGAAATCTTACTTGTAACACATAAACAATTAATTCATGAAGTTCTGTTGAAGTTCTAGAAAACCAAAGGTCTAATCATGATATAGGAATCAAGAATCTGACTGAAAACAAGGGACCCTATGGGTGAAAGGAACCCACTAGTGAAATCTCACTTACCAGGTGATGAAATGCACAGAGAAATATTTAGATTTCGGGGCTGGAACTGCTGGAACCTTGTTGCGTTCTTCAACTAGGGTTCTTGACCTTTTTCTCCTTTCTTGCTTCCAATTTTCTAAGTTTTTATTTATGATTTTTACCTATGTAAGCTTTAGTTATGTTTCTAGGCTTAAACTTACTAAAATCTGATGATTTAGGGTCAAAACGACATATTTTAAGGTTTTAACGAAGTGGAAAGAGACCAGAAGATCCCTGAATAATTGCTGTCAGACCAAATGATGACCTGGATTGACGGTCCGTCATTCAATCGACGGTCCGTAGGTTGGGTCTGTTCGACATGACTTTACTAAAATAGGCATAACTTTTTACTCGAATGTCCAATTTTAGCAAAGCCGGTGGATATGGAAAGCTAATTTAATTATTTATTTGTTGATATGTCATTAGATACCTAACTAATTTTGTTCTAAGAGTAATGATTAATTGAAGTTGACCTAATTGTGTTTCCACCTTAACTGTCTGTTAATTTCCATCTACAGTCGGACCTGCGGACCGTAGATCGAACAACGGTCTGTGATGGTCAATAGTCTTTCATATGAGAGAATAGGTAAATGGGGTGATGATCGATGGATGCAGACTAGGGACCGTAGTCTGACATACGAATCGTAGGTTCATTCGTCGTTCGACACTTTGTCAAATTTTCCTAGGCTAAGATTTTTGGGGTTTCTGACTCCATCGACGGATGTGAAGGATGGACCGTGGGTCATGCTACAGTCAGTCGATGGCCACAGTCGATTGCACCTACAGATTTTTTGAAAAACTTGTTTTTTGGTCTGTTTTCGATACGGGTGTTATAGAAGTTATCGTATTAGTAAGGAAAAAACAGAAAAAAAAAATTTGTTCCATCGATAACCTCTATAAGACAATTCATATAGACATTATGTATATGTTACTTTAAAACATCAGATATTTTAAACCAGTTTCTAGTATTTATCAATAATAGTTTGCATCTTCTTAACATCTGGTTTATTTGATACTTGAAAGATAAAAGAAATTGTTAAAGTTATTTAAAATCTCATCATGTTTTCTTGCATTCTAAAGTGTCTAATAGGCTCTCACTAGTTGATATTGAATTTGATTGACATCTTTCAACTATAGAAGATCTAAATATGAATCTTTTGTCAAATGAACACTGAACTACAAAGAAACGTTCATTTTATGGCAGTTAATTTGGAGGAGATTGAAATCTCCCACATTAATTTCATTTTTGTAACGTTTTAGTCTAACTCCCACAATATAAATCATTTTGTGGTAGTTTATTTAGGAGGTTAGAAAATTGCCACAAGTTAGTATAGTTTGTGGCGATTAAAGACTCCCCAAAATATAATAAATTTGTGACTTTTAGAAATTAGTTGTTGTCACTCAATCTCTTCTCCAAGATGAAGTACATTAATCTCCGCATCAGGCTGAAACATAAAAAATAATTAGATAAATATATATTTATCCACATATATTTTTGTATGTCTTGAAAAAGATCAATCAAATTTCAGTTCATTCACACAGAAAATTCATGTAAAACTTTGATTTTACAAAAATAAAATATAAATTATGGACGAGAGAAATTTATTTTGATGTTCTCTCATACACTGTAATGTGAATAATAATAATTTCATGATAATTTCTAATTAAACAAAAGTTAGATTTATATTTTCAAAATCTTATAATGAATGACACTCGTCTTATTTGATATATTAGTTCAAAAAGTATTTTAAATTTCCTCCCCCCCCCCCAGCCCCCACCCCCCCCCCCCCCCCCCCCCCCCCCTATTTACTAAAGAAACAATTATAATACAATAATTTACCTATTGAATAGAAAATACATACTGGTAAGTTATACTTATATTGATCATAATTACTGTGCTACAAATTTCCTTTAATTTAGCAATAGTCAAAGTGAATTCAAGAATAACAGACTATTACATAATCTTTAATCCAAACAAAATAAAATTGACGCTACAATAATTTCAACGGAAGAGTTCCAGAATAAATGGACTATGGAGGTGGTTTAAAAAATCAAACAAATCTGAATAAGAATAAAGACATCAATGCTTAGATTAAATTAGTTGATAAAATAAATTCTATAAAATTAAATAATACTTAAAAGTAAAACAACACAAATTAAAATTGTAAACTCACATAACAAAGACTAATCTTTATATTTAAAAATAGTTACCATCTAATTTATGTGCATAACTTACATGAAAAAAACTAATAAGCAAAACATCAATATTCACACTCATAATTAATACCTTTCTGTCATTCTCTTCGTTTTCCCTTGCCTCTAATTTTTTTTAACCTCATTTTCAGGTAATGAATATTGGGTCTATCTCTACTGTTCTTAAAGGTTGTTTACCATAATAGATATTGATCTACCATTTTGATGGTATTGTTATAGGTTCTATTAGCTTGGGTGTATTATAGCTAACTGCTTACTTCATCTTGTTCTTTTTGGGGTTAGATAAGTTTGATTCTCCCTTGGTTAGTACATAATATCTAAAGATCATATTTTTATAACTTTAACTTGTGAAAAGATTGTGTTGTGAAAAGGAAATCTTGATAAGATCTGTGATGGCGTCCATTATAAGTACTTGGTGATTGGTTTAGGTACATTTATGGTTGAAGCCAATATTGATTTAGAAAATTATCTTGGTTATGTGAGAATTCATCAAGATACTTTTGTTAAGGTCCAATGGGTTTAGTTTAGATAAGTCTCATGAGTTAGTTTGTGACTTGGTAATCACTATTGATTTGAAGATCTTACAAAGTTTGACTTCATAGTATTTAATCTTGATGGAATGGCCTTAAGAATGAGCTCACTTGGAGAGATGGACATGACTAGTAGGTCATAGCTCAAGCTTTTAGTAACATCGATTGATCTTTTTACTTCTTCCTTATGTTCGAGGACGAACATGGTTTTAGTGGTGAATAATGTAATGACACGAAATGTCATTATTAGAAACTTTTAATATTCATTTAATTAGAGTGAATTAATTTATTATTAATTATTAAATAACTAATTTTAATTAATACTTAATGGGTTAAGTTTATTATTAGTTTTATACCACTTGACCCATATAGGGAAATAAATTATTAGTGTTGAGAATTCATAATTTAGGAAAAGAAAAAAAATAGCGAAGGGAAGAAAGTCACCTTTCCATTCTTCTACAGATCGATGCATATATTGTATACATTTATTGATGGACTTGAGTGTATTAGTTAAATTAATTTGGTTGGTAGAAAAAGTACTAATAAAATATAAATATGTTGTTATGTTGGTAATATTTTATTTATTAAGTGTTTTGGGGAAAATTTTAGTGAATCGGTAAAATATTAAATCTTTTTCCTTTCATTGAATTTAAAGTGTATTGTTGGTGGATGAAACAAGGGACAGAAAAGATAAAATAATTATTATAAATAGGATGAACATCAAGCTAAAGTGAAGTAAAATGAAAAAGAGTAATTATCGTGGGTCCCTGGGAATTCATTTTTAAGAATTGTTAAAGTTTCTACCGCCAATACCCATATGAAATATTATTATAATAATATAATTGTTGTATTAAATTTGAGGTGGGAAACAATGAAGTCAATTGGGTTTAAAAATTTCTTTGAAATAATAATTTAGTATTATATGGTGTATGCTCCAGAATCACTGAAAAATATTTTTTTTAGGGAGTTAGCATACCACCTTGATCTTATTTTTCAGTTTTCTTACGGTGAGAAATTAGAACACAATTCTATGCTTGAAACTTGAAAATATGATAATTAAAATGTTAATTGGCATCGACACTTCAAAACTTCATTATAAATAATTGAGTGAGTTCTTGGGTCTAGGTTAGACATGTAGCGATATGGGTGTTGTTAGTCTTGAAAACTTATTATTATTATCTATTTGAATAGATTGCTTTGAGTTGGAAGTACAACGAAAAGGGAAGGCTCAAATCCTGAAGTGATTGTTTCACTAATGAGGCAAGTGGATTTCTAAACTCTTGTTAAGTGTATGGAATGCGTATATTTTCTTAATATATATGTTTGGGAGTAATGAGATTTGTGGCTATGGGGACTTGTCCACAGTTGATGTAATTCTTAATAATGAAAAAGTGGGTAAAAAGGGCCTAACAAAAGGTGGTAAGTTGATCATCGTTTAGTTTCGATCGGTTGAGAAGGTTTGAGACTTGTTGCAATCATTTGTTGATGCGTTATAAGGTTTGTGTTGCCTGTGAATTGGCAATGTATTAAATATGCGTTAATTACTCATTATTGTATGTAACATTTAATTTGCGTATTCTGCGAAATGCGTTGTGACAAGATGTTATCGTGCATTGAGAAAGAATGAGACTTAGGATACTATATTTCGAAGGGTACGTATGAGCGCCTCCGCGACGGTTACTATTCGAGGGTGTTTGTGTAGGAGCTGCGACATTATTCATGGACATATATGCTACCCATGGGTCCAAGGACTTAAGAGACAGCGGGCGGGGCACAAGTGTGTTGATATCATTACGTCAGGACATGCATCATTATATTGACATTGCATACCTTAATTGCCACGCTTCTTTTTATTATGGTGAACATATGATTCTGTGTGTGTGTTACTGATCTTGTGAGTGCCTTTATGTGAAACTTATGGCTGATGCATATTGAGCCTATTGTTGAATATATTTAATTGGTAGAGTGTAGTTGTTGAGGATATAAGATAGTGAAAGTGTTGTTGTTGAGGAAATGAAACTGTTGGACTGTTGTTATTGAGGATATGAAATTGCTAGAGTATTGTTGTTGAGCTATGTGTTTTATTAACTATGAACTATTAGGTTGGACTTATTTTTATGAAGGATGTAGTTGTGGAGGTCTGGATGGGTGTAAGGGGTACCTGTATTTTGTTCCTTTAGCTTGTGTATAGGGATTTACTTGCTGAGTACCGTGTGGTTTGGTACCTACCCATTGCTTTACAAATTGTTTTAGGTTAGAAGCCTAGATTTTTTTGGTACTTGTCATTCCATTCTTTTTCTAGGCTTCTCGAAGATTTGTGAGTTAGTTGTTTGTCATCTCAGTGGACTTTCTTTCTCCTTAGTTATGATCTTGTTCTATTCTACAAGCAAGTTCATTTGAGAATAGTGTTTTCTTTTGAATCAATTGTAATACTTTAGAGGTTTGTACATGTGACAACCAGATTTTGGGGGTATTTTTGAGCTTATTATAAAATTTCCGCATTTTTGTGTAATGGTTTGACTTGTCTTGGTGGGATAAGACAAGTGTCATCACGTCCATTTTTGGATCGCGACAATGTAGGATTGAAATTATGTCAGTTCTATCAGCCCTGGAAGGGTAATATTTCTTTAGTTTGATTATTGTTTTGGGCCGTAAAGCTTTTTACAATTGATGAAAATTTTTTAAGTTTAGGACGTTTTAGATTTGAGTTTTGCCCAAAGTTTACCTTGGTCAACTTTCTTGCGTAAACACACTTGAATGGAATGATGTCAGCGGATTGATCTAGATGCCGGATTTTACTAGAAGAACCTTTGCGTTTAGTTTTCGATGTGATCGTATATGAAATTGTGGCACTAGAGTTTTTGTTTGGAATTTCACGATGAGCTGTCGTCTTGGCCTAAAAAAAATATTATCCAAATGACCTTGTTGTTGTTTCATCGATTTTTTTTAGTTTGGAATTGTTGTTTCCACTAGTAGAATAGTTTTATGAATTGACCATAGGTCCGAAAAATCAAAGCCTAGATAGAGGACTTTGACCGATTCCTTGCGAAACTACTCATGTAGGGCTTGCTTGAGTGACCGCGGCGTGTTCATGGAGACCAAGTGTCTAGGACTCTGCATTCGTCTGGTTCTCGCCGCATTTGGGAAGGGTATCCTGCGTTACATTCATTATACCTTGGTTGCATTCACGAAAGGTTGACTGGCCTAGCCTCTGTGTTTGCAAGCCTTGTGGCGGTTTGCAGAGGGTCAGCTCGGCTGACCTATATGATCTCATGTGGTCTCCACATTTGCGAAGGCCAGTTAACTGGAAGTTGGTGTTTTAAAAGACCCATTATATCATTTCTAACTTGGTGTATGGTCTATATAAAGAGATTTTTTTGAATGATTTGAGTGTTTTGTTGTGGAATCGATCGGGTAGTTACATGGGTACAACCCGGGAATGAGAAAGTTTATAAGGTGACTTAAATTTAAAATTGTTAGTGAATTGATACAATTCAACATTCCAAGATATGATTAAAATGCGACCTTGAAGCTAAGTGGAAGAAGTTGCAACATCCTTTTATATATTTTGTTATTATTTCATCTTCCTTTTCTATTACGACCAACGTTCTTTTTGTTTGTTTTGATACTCATATCTTTTCTTACAAAAAGATTCATATTTGAATCTTCTTTAGTTGATAGATCCTAATTAAGTTCAACTTCAACTAGTGAGATCTTTTTAATACATTGTAGAGTGGAAAGAAACAATAAAAAAAAAAGTAATCAAAAAAAGATTTAACAATTTATTTTATTTGTGAAGTACATACTAACCAAAAGTAACCAGGGGAAGTAAACTATTATTGAACGATACTAGAAATTTGTTGAAATATTTTATTATAAAGTAGGATAGACATATGGTTATATGAACTACTTTATAGATGTCATCGATCGAATTTTTTTCATACATGTCTCTATTCCTTGAATGGTATGATAATTTCCATCATTATAATATTTTGTCAAAAGGTTTGAACCATAATTGACAATATTTTCATGTAAAGTATAACTTTATTGTTCGAAAGAGTATCTTCACATCTATCACGCAATGTCAACTAAGTTACTTACATGTGAACATAGTCTTCCGAATGATTCTGATCATATTTTAAATGAAACTATTGTCAATTATGGCTCAATCTTTTTGACAACATATGAAAAAGATGGCATGTATCGTATCATCTAAGCATATCGAGAAGATTGAAACTTTGTTCCATTGATAACCTTTATGAGACCATTCATATCAACTTATGTATATATTACTTTAGAACATCAGATTTTTTGAGCAAGTTTCTAGTATTGTTCAACTATAGTTTGCTTCTTCTTCACTTATTTGATGTTTGAAAAATAAATGAAAATTTTATACTTATTCTTATTATCTCTTCATGTTTTCTTGCATTCCAAAGTGTATGTACTAATAGACTCTCGCTAGTTAAAGTTGAAGTTGAATCATTAACACGCAAGTATCAAAAATATAAGAAGAATTTTAGTTGTGAGAAAAAGATAGAGAGAGATAACATTACGACAAAAAAGAAAATGATGTTGATTTCTTTCGCCTCTCTTCAAGATTGCATTTTAATCAATTATCTTAATTTTGAATTGTATCAATTCATGTATAATTTTAAATTCAAGTCGTCTTATTAACTTGGTCAATTACTTCTTTGCTCACCTTTATAATATTTTATAAAGGTTTATTTCAAAATTCATCAATTGTAATTACCCTTGAGGTCATTTTTGTGTGCTTTTACTATTTTCCCCCTTCTTGTAGCTTCTGTATATGGAAATTTTATTACTTCCATCAGCTGTAGAATGGTCATTTTGGTCAATTGAGATGATCATCATAGGTGTCAAGGATTTTGTTTGAAGTTTGTGTTATTAGGTGTTTTAGCTTTTGAGGCTTTCCTAAAGTTAGAACTTGGTAAACTTTCTTTCTAAACACTCTTCAAATGGAATTCTGTCGGTGTGGTTAACTCTGAAATGTGGAGTTTGGTGTAGAATGAGTTTTAGTTTGATTTTCAAGGTAATCATGATAACCTTATGACGTTTAACATTTTGTTATGCATTTAATTATGTGTAAAATTTTGTCAACTTTTGACCAAATCACCTCTGGTGGTTGTTTCATCAATTTTGCTAAGTCTAGAATGTTGTTTCCAACTAGGTAGCATAGTTCATATGCTTGATGAGATTCTAAACGAATTTCGAACTCCAAATGAAGGTTTTTTTCTTCCTTATGGAAATGTTATGTAGTGTTTCTGGTTAAGTGTTGAAGGTGTCGTATTCGTGGAGACCAAGTGCTAGGGCCATCACGTTCATGTTGGGTTTACTGTGTTTTCAAACGGTCATCCCTTTCACGGTCCTGTCACAACTCGAGCCTATACCCCCGATGCGCTGGCACTTGAGAACCATTGTTGATCCCCAAGAAAACTCTCTTTCCTGCTAACTACAAGTAGAAGGCTAACTCAAGCATACACAAGCATCAAAATCGAAGAATTATTTAATAACAACTTATTAAAGCTTAAAATTTATGTGAAAATACTTAGTATTAAACATTAATTTTAAATAAAATATTTTAAACTGAATACTGTAAGATTAACGCTATCTAATCATGAATCCACTGTAAAGATAGTCGTCAGAAAAAGACCCACGACACCTCAAAGTGTTACTACTAACAAATCATAAAATTTGAGTCCCTTGAAAGTAAGGGGGCCTCACCAAAAGTTGTCAAGCATATGACATGATCTCAAGGAAACTCTTGTTGATGATCTTAATTACTTGAATTTGACCATGAAAATTATGCTGCTCAAATGACATTAATACATTGAATTTATGAGTAAATGCTAAAAGTATTCAACTGAAACATAGTGTAAATCATATTCAAAATCATTGAAGCTCTTACTATATGAATGCAATAACAGTAAAAGAAATTAAGTTGATTTACAAGAGATGGAAACTGAGAAATTCAAAGAAGCACAATGACAAACCCTTAAGAAAAGATCATCGACCAACAAAAGAAGAATATATTGATGGTACTTAATAAAGGATTATAAGGCTACTCTCTGGAATAGCTTTAAAGGATATATTTTGCTAGTTTTATCAACACCGGAAGGTCTCTTGGGACTCGTCAATAAATGATCGAGAAGAGTAGACATAAAATGTTTGTCATGTCTTAAATGAATACTCATGAGATCAATGGTCATATTTTTTTTGTACTTTCAAAAGTAACAATTTCTGTAAAATTATCCCACACAACATATGATTTTCCCATTTTATCAGTAGCTGAGCAGTTTTTTCTGATTCACTTTCTATATGGGAGTCCTCATTTTCACCCATCACCTTATTAGTTTGGTTGTCTTCAGTCATGCTATGAGTTTGATTTTGAGTAACTCTGATTAAAAAAAAATCAATGTAAAAAAATTATTAAAAATCAAAACAGAGTCACAAACAAAATGAAAATTTACCGCAAAATTCAACAAAAAAATAAAAAAGAGCAAATTATCTCAAGAATATAGGAACTAATAAAAAATAAGCAAACAATATATCGAATTATGAAGTTTGGAATAAATATTTGAGTCAATACATAGATACTAAAATAAAGGCAGGACTCAAAAAACACATGCCTTGCACAATCGACAAAAAAAGACTAATCTATAATAATTAGTCCAAAATAACACATGTAGTATATTACAGGTACATATCTAAAATGCGTATAAATCATTATTCAAATGAAGAAACAAAAAAAACTAAGTTAAAAAAGAAGAAGAAACAGACTAAAAACACAATAAAAGGGGAGGTAAATAGTTTAACGAAAAGAGAGATGGAGAATTTACTCAGTACATACGAAAGAGACGGATTAAGCAAACAAACTTGAGATTTGAGAAGCAATTGAGCAGTGGTTTACACCTTTTCCTCTTTTAAACATAAGAGACTTATTGAGTTTAATGACTTGCTCTATGTTCTATAAGGCAACATGATTATAGAAAAATAAATAGTTTTCCGTAGCTTAAAAATTGTAACCTTTGGGAGTTAGGACTTGATGAGTGGTTGTTACACCTCGTAACCTAGTAGGCTAACCTAAGTCTAAGGGTGAGGGGAAGAGACAAGAAGAGGGAAAGAGCGAAGGCATAAGGCTAGCACATCCCAACATTCCATATGCATTCTCCACCTTTCCACGAGATTCGTGGCCACCGCGAATCCTGGTGCTACTTGTGGTTGTGAGGAAATGTGTTATCACTCCTTAGTTATACAATAATTACAACAATAATTTCTTTTTAGTAGTTGTTAATTTTTTGTAATAGTACAATTATTTTTATGAAATAATGTGTTTTATCATTTCAGTTAAGTTAGGAAGTTATGTCCAAGTTTCTAAAGGTAGTTATTTTATAAGTGTTGTATTTAACTATTGTGTTTCATAGGAAATAGAAAATAGAAAATTACGAAGTCTTTGAGTAATTCAAACTCAAGAGATTACAGGTTCGCTCTAAAGAACCAGTGTCATAGGTAAAAAAAAAACTTTAAATTTTATCTTCCAACGCCCTGTTACTAGATCCCTAACAAGGGACCATAACAACTTGGTATCAAACATCAACTAGAAAAATTGGTGAACGTGTTCCATGAAGAACGTGAAGCCAATTTGGTCAGACACGAAGCAATAAATTCTATCTTAGATTCACTCGTAAAGAATTTAAAGAATTCTAAGGTCGATTCTTGTTCAACTGAACATATCAGTCAAAATCGTGGTTGGAAGGGTAAAATAGAGTGACAAGAGGGTCGGGATTAAAAATAGGTGGAAGTTTCATCTTTCTCTGACACACAAAACTATATTTTCCACGATTTTAATGGCCAAGAGAACCCTTTGGTATGGTTGAACAGATACGAACACTTCGTTCGACACCAACAGACTCCAGATGCAGAAAACGTTGGAATTGCTGAAAACATTGGACTTGCTTCTTTTCATTAGGAGGGGAATGCATAACTTTGGTTTCTTTAATTAAAGATAGATATGCCTGAATCATCTTGGTATGAGTTCAAATGTTATTGTAACCTTCATTTTGAGCCACCAATCAGAAGTTAGAAATTGGGAGAATTGTCTAAGTTATACCAGATCGGTTCTATGGCAAATTACAAAAAAAAAAGTTTGAGCACTTAGTTTCATGGGCTGGTAAACTCACTCAATCACAAAAAAATGAACTTTGGTCTTTTGACTATATAATTATTGAAGTTGACTTGCATAATCTTCCATATTTGGATACGACGATAAGTTTATCTTGAATTTATGAATGCAAGGAACAATTTGTTTGTTCGAAAGCCTTAGATGCTTGCAAGCCTAGGACAACAGATTTATCACCACAACAACATGCAGATTTGTGAAGAAACTAACTAGATCAAAAATGGAGGAAAGGCGACTTAAGGGAGTTTGTCTCAATTGTGATGAATCATTCACCCGCTGTCATCATTGCACAAAATTATTATGGATTAACTTTATAGATGATGGGGAAGAGTTTATTGGAAAAGAGGGAAAAACAAGTTTCCACACTTAGCGCTTCAGGACAAGTATGATTTGAAGGAGGAGATTAATGTTATCACTCCTTAGTTATCCACTAATTACAATAGTAATTTCTTTTTTAGTACTTGCTAATTTCTATAATAGTACATTTATTTTCATGTAATAGTGCAGTTTTTCAGTTAAGTTAGGAAGTCATGTCCTAGTTTCTAGAGGTAGTTATTTTATAAGTGTTGTTCATCTTGTATTCCTATGATACTTAGAACAAAACTTTAAAGAAATTGACAAGAAACAACAAAGTTTAAGAACATTTTCACAACTAGAAAATTCAAACTAGTAGAGATGCTAGAATCAAAACTAGATTAGAATAGTAAACGAAATATTTTTCTTAAAGATGAATTATTGTCAATCCCTGTTTAAAGAATCTTATTAATTCCAACAGATTTTGCAGAAACACGAAGTTACCAATGTTTAATGAACAATTTTCCATTTGAGGATTCACTTTGAACCTAAAAGTTTATTTCCTTGAGGATTCACTATTGACACCATTTTTCCAAAAGGATGAGTCTACATAAGACACAAGAAATGTTAAAAAGTCATATTCGAAGGAAGTATATGTCCCTAGACATTTGCTATGCCTCTGAATCTATTTATATAGTAAATTCTACTTTTATTCTTTCCAAGGTCATTTAGAACTTTCACTAGACTACTCAAGTCTAATTTTACAGTCCACAGTCTTAGGTCCTATTGCAATCCTTTTAGGAATAGTAACTTGGACTTTGGTTGTAAACCTCCACACTTTGAAAAATTTCAAGTTGGATTTCCTTCCTTTCCATTTCTCATGGAATAGATTGTGTCCTGAATAAACAAAAATTCTTTCTTTATGAAAAGACAAAATGTTTTGTTTTTTCCTTTTATAGTAAGGATAGTTCCTCCACAAAAGTTGTGGTAACCCCAAACTTATAAATAATGCCTCCATCATTACTTTCAATGTTCATTTTTTTATTAGATTGAGGTGAATAGGGCAGCAATTTGATGTGTAATTTCACTTTTCAAACACATTTATGCAAAATGAGATTTATATTATCCATCTCTATCACTTCTTATCTTTTTCCCAACTGATATTCAACTTCGATATTATATTGTGTAGACGTTTCTATTGCTTCATCCTAACCATTCAGCATATAGACATAGTCGTTTCTAATACAATTGTCATTAAAAGTAACAAGATACTTTTTCCTACCACGAGATGATATTGATTTCATATCACAAATGTCAGTGTAAATCAATTCTAGGGGATCAAAATTTCTTTCAAAAAATTTATAACTATACTCATCTTACTTAGATTCCACACAAACATGACGTTTTTATTTATTGCACTCAAAGTTAGACAAAACTTCTAAGTTGATCACTTTTCCTTACAAGGTTTTTGAATTGACTTGTCCCAAGTTCTCATGTCAAAAAATCTAACTCAAGCAAGTAAGAATAAATAAAACTATTGAGTTTGAAAAGCTCTTCGCGAGATAGTTTTTTTTTTCCAAATATTTTGTTCCAAATTCTTTAAATTTTGTGTGATAAAAACATTGTTTAGAGTCAACACCTTGTCAAATATCCTTTACATAAGGACCTTTCCATAACATTCAATTTGATTGTTATTGAACTACCCATGAACAAAGTTTTGTCGGATCCAATAAAGGCGATATAGTCCAAATGCGTCTTTTACAAAACATGACAAATGACTATTCACCAATATTCATGTCTATATAAATATTTTTACTATATAGACATATCTTTTCATGAAAAAATTACAACATTTTAAGTGACACTTATTCATAAAACGATACAATTATTTTGAACAAGTATATATATAATTTGGTAGTTTCATACTAGTCACATCATATGCTAGAAATAGAGAAACTGAACAATCACAATATCAAATATACTCCAAGAATATACAAAAGTATCATTGAATTTCATATGGTTTGCTCTTAAATTAAATTAGACACCAAGTCTAATGTTGTCTTTATCATAAGCAAAGAACCCCCAAATTTTAAATATGGTCGTGACCTTTCATAAAAGTCATAAATTTTAATAAAATTCACAAGTTTTCATAAAATTTGCAACCTTTCATAAAAGTCGCAACTTTTCATATAAATCACAACATTTCATAAAAATCACAACATTTCATAAAAGTCGCAACTCTTAATCTTCCATTCACACCTTTTAACCGAAAAATCCCACGCATGAATGGGAAATAAGTCAGAAAAAAATGGACAAGTATGTGTAATTTATAAGCAAAAATTTATTTCATATGGATAAGTAGGTTTCCCCTTGGACTTTCCATAGTAACCATATGTCATATACTCGGTTAATCGATAGATGCGATATTTTTGAACCGTTGAGATTTGGTGTATACCAATACAATCATATGTCACACAATTAACTCTTAACCGTTTATGGTTCTTACAGTTGTGTTCATTTCAGCAATGAACACCTCCTGGTTTCATGAGTGTATATAGCATAGGCTTTTGATAATGATTCTTTTTGAAGCGGCTTATACTTCACACTCACATAGATGACTTCTAATCGTGTTATCGCGTAGATACACTATTTGATCAATTCTGCCAAACATAGCAAGCAATTAAAACCATTAATATTTATTAACTCATTAAAAATCCTTAATGTTGTATACTTGTTCCTGAGCATTGTCTTCATAATTATTTGGAGTATGTCCTCCCAAGATAAAATGATCTCAATCACCAATTTATTGATATCGAAAATGCTGGCGTCATCGAGCCACTCAACAACAGTAAAGTACACTTATAATATTAGATTTAGTAGTAGTAAAAGAACTGAAGAAATTCTGTTCTTCAAATGAGAGGAAATTCCTCGATTTATAGAAAACAAAGGGTAGTGGGAAAAAGGTTCATATTGTGCCTTACCAGAAAGGTCACAAACCTTTGGAAATGTCACAAATTTTCAGAAAGATCATTACCTTTTATAAAAGTCACAAAATTTCATATAACTTTCAACTTTTCATAAAATTCGCAACTTTTAATAAAAGTCGCAACCTTTCATAAAATTTGAAACTCTTCATAAAAGTCACAACTCTTCATTTTCCGTTCATACCTTTTAAAACCCAACAATAAGTGTTGTATTTAAACCATTGTGCGTCTGAGGAAATGAGAAAGAAGAAAATTACTAAGTCTTTGAACACTTCAAACTCAAGAGGCAGGTTCTTTCTAATGAACCAACACCATAGGTATAAAAAATAGAACTTCAAATTTTATCTTGAAAACCCCTATAATTATATTCTAAACAAGGGACCATAGTACTGTAGCTTCACCAAGCTGCCCCAACAAGAGATCCTCCTCACGAGCCATTGGACAGCTGATCGTGAAGGCCTCGACGGGTTGGGGAAGGGGTCGTGAAGGTGTCTTAGGTTTATAATGGTTATGGTTGTTGGGTTTTATTGGTGTGAGCAGGAAACGAGGGGTTGTGACTATGTCAAAGATTTATGACCTTTATGAAAGGTTGTACCCTTATAAAGAGTTGTGATGTTTACCTTTTGTTGGCTATAAATAGAGAGATTTCCTCTCATTTTAAGAATCACATTATTTCCTTTTCTTGCATACATTTCTTACAAAACAAAATCAATCGATCGTGTATGTGCGTGTGATTCGTTGCTATCATTTTGATTTAGCTGAAATTATTGAAGTTTGAGGTACCACTACTTATTTAATGGCAAATGAGTTTTATCTTAGGAGAAATTAATCTACAAGATCGGGTACTTGAGGTTATTAAACTGCTTGAGGACAAATTGTATCATGTCGTACCCAAAATAGACCAAAAATCAGCTTTATAGAAATCTACAGGTGCAATCGACAGTTACCATCGACGGACCGTAGCCTGACTCACGGCCTGTGCTGCACATGAATTGATTGTGACTGAAACTCCCCCAAGACACAACGTTGGAAATTTAACTAAGTGTTGAATGAAATACAAACCTATAGTCCGTAGGTGAGACTATGGTTTGTAGTCTGTAACCATCGATCAATACCCCATTTACCCACTTTCTGACAAGAACCACAATTGACTAGCACGGTCCGTAGATGGACCTACGGACCATAGGTGGAAATTAGCATACGTTTAGGGGGAAAATGCAGTTGGTAAACTTCAAATAATCATAACTCTTAAAAAAATGAATTAGGTGTACCATGACCTACGCAATGATAGATAAGTGAATTATCTTTCCATTTCTACCGACCTTGCTAAAATGAGGCCTACGAGTACAACGTTATGCCCATTTTAGTAAAGTCCTATCAAAAAGATAAAACATACGGACCCAAACGACAGAGTGTCAATTGAACGATGGCCCGTCAGTCCTGGTCATAATTTGGTTCGATACCAACTAACACACGGGTCTTTTGGTCTTTTGTCACTTCGTTTAAACCCTAAGATACGTCGTTCTGACCCTAAATCATCATATTTTAGTCATTTTAAGCGTATAAACATAACTAAAACTTATGTAAGTCAAATCATTTATCAAAAACATAGAAAATTAAAAGCTAGAGAAGAGAAAAAGGTTAAGAGCCCTAGTTCCAGAACGCAGCAAGGTTACAACAGTTCCAGGCCTGAAATCCAAATATTTCTCAGTGAATTTCATCACCAGATATGTGGGATTTCACTAGTGG
Source organism: Solanum habrochaites (assembly GCA_027704765.1). Taxonomy (NCBI): domain Eukaryota; kingdom Viridiplantae; phylum Streptophyta; class Magnoliopsida; order Solanales; family Solanaceae; genus Solanum; species Solanum habrochaites. The sequence continues at coordinate 14,133,307 of JAKWJA010002493.1, forward strand.
GTAACTTTCACCGATTGGGTCCCTAGTTTTCAGTCAAATTCTTAATTTCCATATCATGATTAGACCTAAGGTTTCTAGAACATCAACATAACTTCAAGAATTAATTACTTATATATTCCAAATAAAATTACCATGTTATTTCTCAGATTATTGCATGAATTTCAGAACTCGAGCTATGCATTTATTTAGTTTTTGAATTACACATGTTAGGTCAGATATTTCAGTTACTTCAGATATACATGCCTCAGTTATAAATGCATAATTACCAGTTTAATTGGTGCATTCTCAGTTTGCATTTTAAGTTTTGAGCTATCCAGTATTTTTAGAAACTCAGTCATGTTAATTACATAATTAATTGGGAGTAACATTAATACTGAGTTGGACTATGTTGAACGTACCGAATAGTCCCATGACTACTAGCCAAGTAGGTTATAAGTGCCCTCTGTGGGCATCAGTTTAATGATCACGCCAGCACACATTTATACCTCTGGCAGGGTATATTGGGTCCTTTTAATGGGGCGTATGCATCAGACTACACATTTATCTCATGTGGTTTTATTATCGGTTATTAGTAGCTCCAATAGATAAGTCAGATTAAACTGCATTGACCATTTAATAGTATATTAAATATTCAGTTCCAGCATGTTATAAATTTGTCATTTCATTCAATTATCTCAGCATTCAAAATATATATCATGTTAAGATTATATAATTGGTTTTGTTCTTGTTCAGTTATGTAATATTTCAATTTTACTCTATCTTACATGCTCAGTACCTTCTAGTACTGACGGATACATGTGTTACATGTCCTCGTGATGTAGGTTCAGGTTCTCAGCATCCAGATCACGCTTAGATCGATTCCTGATCTCAAAATCATTAGATTCAGTGGTGAGTCCTCATTGTCCGAGGTAGTCATGATTTTCAGTTTTAGTCATTTAGTTTTAGTTTTTGCTAGACTTGGATAAGGCTTGTCCCATCATTTCTAGTCAGGTAGAGGCTTATTTCATACATAGTTAGTTTCAGCTTAGTATTGAGTTAATAACTTCTTTAAATTAAATTCATCAGTATTTCATTTATCTCAGTTATAGAATATAGGTATTCCCCATCTTTTCAGTTTAAATTATGATTTAGCTTCGGCATTTTGGGGGTAGCTCGGGGCATGACAAAACTTGGTATCAGAGCACTAGGTTTACGTCTCCTAGGATATCTAAAAAGGTGAAATGAGTAGAGTCCTTTTCATGGGTGTGAAGTGCATCACATCTGAGAGGGAGGCTACAAAAGTCTTTTAGGAAAACTTGACTTTCTTGTTACTCTTATCGTGCGTAAGGTGTGATCTTATTCCACTCTAACTTGACGTTCAACATTTCAGATCATGCCTCCTCGTAGAGCTAACACTAGGACTGCAGATGCTAGGAATGCAAACTCAGCTCCTCCAGCCCCAGATTAGGAAGTGTCAAATGTTGAGTTCAGAAATACTATAGAGATGTTGGCTCAAAGTATGACCAACCATAACAATCGCGCTCATGCTCGTGTGAATGCAAATGGTGGATCAGCAGCAACAAGGATCCATGACTTTGTTACGATTAATCTGCCTAAGTTCATAGAATCACAAACTAATGAGGACCCTCAGAATTTCTTGGATGAGATCAAGAAGATCTTAAAGGTAATGCAAGTCACTGGAATGATCCGGTAGAGTTGGTTTCATACTAGTTGAAGGATGTTGCTCATATCTGGTACACTCAGTGGAAGCAAAATAGGGGTTCAGATGCAGCTCATATTACTTGGAATTGGTTTAGTGAGACTTTTATGGACAGATTTTTCCCAATATAGTTGAGAGAAACAAATTCTTAGGAATTCAAGAACATAAGGCAGGGAAACATGACGGTCCAAGAGTATTGGATCAAGTTTAACCAAATCTCTAGGTATGCTCCTCACATGGTTGCTGACTCCAGGACTCATATGAATAAGTTCTTGTATGGAGTGTTGAATTTTGTGAAAACTGAGTGCAGAAGTGCTATGCTACTTGGAGATATGAACATCTCTAGGCTTATGACTAATACTCAGCACGTTGAGGTTGATAAGCTTAGGGAACATGCTAGTTTTCTATTCTAAAAAAAAAAGGTATGACCATAAGGTTAGAGCACCAAGATCTAAGTCTCAGGGAAGTGTTACAGGCACCAAGAGGTGAGTGTCTCGCAGGAAAAGAAAGATGTTTTGGGTGCAGTCAGTCTGGTCATAGGTTGAGGGATTTTCATTCTAGACAGGGTCAAGGAAGTGGTAATGGTAGAGTTGAGTCGAAAACTTCAACAGCACCAGCAAGTCACCCGACTCAGCACGGTAACTCATCTGGTACAGGTGGTGGTCAGCGCTAGAACATGTTGTATGCTCTTCAGGCTCCCCAAGATCATGAAGGTTCTCTTGTTGTAGTCACTGGTATATTACGAGTCTTTGACCTTGATGTTTATGCATTGTTAGATCCAGGGACTACTATTTCCTTTGTAACTCCTTACATAGCAGTCCAATTAAATATTAGTCCAAAAACACTCTTAGAATCTTTCTCAGTCTTTACTCTAGTCGGTGACCCAGTTATAGTTATACGGGTATACAAAAATTGCCCTGTCACAGTATGTCAGAATGTCACCTTAGAAGATCTTGTAGAGTTAGAAATGGTAGACTTTTATGTCATTCTACGCATGGATTGGCTACATTCCTATTATGAATCAATCGATTGTAGAACTAGTATTCCAGACAAACCAATCTGAGAATGCAAGGGTAGTAGCTTAGCGCTTATGACTCGATTCATATCTTACCTTAAGGCCAAAAAGATTATATCTATGGTGTATCTCCATCATCTAGTTTGGGTTAAGGATTCTAGCTCTGAAACCCAACTCTTGAGTCAGTTCCATTAGTCTATGAGTTTCCAGAAGTCCCTCCCGAAAGGTTAGTTGACTTTAGAATTGATCTCCTTCTAGATACCCAACATATTTCTATTCCTTCTTACAGAATAAATCCACCAGATTTTAATAAGTTGAAAGAGTAGTTGAAAGACCTTCTGCAAAAGGGCTTATTATACCTAGCATTATACAAGGAGATGCACCAATTCGTAAAGAAGAAAGATGCTTCTCTCAGAATGTGCATTAACTATAGACAATTGAACAAGGTCACAATAAATAATAAGTATCCCATCCAAGGATTGATGACTTGTTTGACCAACTTCAGGGTGCTAATCATTTCTCAAAGATAGACCTTAGATCGTGTTATCATCAGCTTAGAGTAAAAGATAGTGACATCTCGAAAATAGCCTTCAAAACTTGGTATGGTCATTAGGAATTTGTAGTTATGTCGTTAGGACTAACCAATGTTGTTGCAACTTTCATGGATTCGATGAACAGAGTGTTCAAACAGTACTTGGACTTGTTTGTTATCGTCTTTATTGATAATATCCTCATTTACTCTAGGAATAAGGAAGAACATGCGAGTCATTTGAGAATTGTTCTATAGACTCTCAAAGATCCCCAGTTACTCGCTAGTTTTAGCAAATGTGAGTTCTGGTTGCAATCTGTTGCTTTCCTTGGATATATTTTATCTAACGAAGGGATCAAAGTAGATTCAAAAATGATAGAAGCACTGAAACAGTGGACCAGACCTACCTCTGCTACATAGACCTTAGGTCTAGTTGGTTAATACCAAAGGTTCGGGGAAGGATTTTCCTCCATAGCCTCACCATTTACTAGGTTAATTCAGAAGATGGTAAAGTATTAATGGTCAGATGATTGTGAGAAAAGTTTTGCATAATCGAAAACTAGATTGAATACAAATCCTATCTTGACTCTACCAGAGGGTTCAGATGGTTATGTTATCTATTGTGATGCATCTAGAGTTGGCCTAGGTTGTGTATTGATGCAACGAGATAAGGTTATAGATTATGCTTCTAGAAAACTTAATGTTTATGAGAAAAACTACCCAACCTATGACCTCGAGCTTGAACCATAGGTGTTTGCACTCAATATATGGTGATACTACTTGTATTGTGTTCATGTAGCTGTGTTCACTGTCAATAAGAGTCTTTAGTATGTGTTCACCAAGAAAGAGTTGAATCTTCAGCAGAGGAGATGGCTCGAGTTCCTTAAGGTTTATTATGTGGGTGTGCATTATCATCCTGGTAAGGTGAATGTAGTAGCAGATGCTCTTAACAGATTATCTATGGGTAGTATAGCCCTTGTTGATGAAGAAAGGAAGGATCTAGTGAAGGATTTTCGCAGGCTTGCTCGCTTGGGAGTTCACCTTATGAGCTTATCAGAGAATGGTGTAACAGTTCAGAATGAGGCAGAATCTTCTTTGGTATTGGAGGTTAAGGAAAATCAAGACAGTGATCCAATTTGGCTTGAAATAAAGGGTACAATCCATAATCCGAGAGTGGAGGTTTTATCCCAAGAAGGAGATGGTATACTTCGCTACCAGGGTAGATTGCGTGTTCCTAATGTGGGTGAGTTGAGAAAACATATCTTTGAAGAAGACCATAACTCCGGGTATTCTATTTATCCAGGTGATGATGTACTGCAATCTGCGTGAAGTCTATTGGTGGAATGGCATGAAGAGGGATATAACAGATTTTGTGAGTAAGTGCCCCAATTGATAGCAAGTCAAGCTAGAACATCGATAGCCAGAAGGTATGACTCAAGAGGTCGATATTTCTACTTCGAAGTGGGATGTGATCACTATGAATTTCATCACAAGGTTACCTTGTACTCGCAGACAGCATGACTCCATTTGGGTGATAGTGGATATGATAACTAAGTCTTCTCCCTTTTTGGCGGTCAAGACTACAAACTCGACATAAGACTATGCCAATAATGAAATTTTGAGGTTGCGTGAAGTTCCTTTGTCTATCATTTCAGATAGAGGACCTCAGTTTATCTCTCATTTCTCGAAGTCATTTCAAAAGAGTTTTGGTACTCAAGTTAACCTTAGCACATCATTTCATCCACAGATGGATGGATAGACAAAGTGTACCATTCAGACCCTAAAGGATATGTTGAGAGCTTATGTGATAGATTTCAAGGGTAGTTGGGATGATTACCTTTCTCTTATTGAATTCGCCTACAACAATAACTATCATTCTAGCATTCAGATAGCGCCTTCTGAGGCACTTTACGGGTGTCGATGCAAATCTCATGTTGGTTTGTTTGAAGTAGGTGAGCAGCTTTGATAGGGACAAATTTAGTTCTTCATGCAATGGAGAAAGTGAAACTCATTAGAGAGAGACTTAAGACAGCCCAGAGTCGTTAGAAATCTTATGCAGATGTAAGAAAAAAGGAACTAGAGTTCCAAGTTGATAATTGCATTTTTCTGAAAGTATCACCAATGAAAGGAGTGATAATATTTGGCAAGAAAGGGAAAATATGTCCTAGATATGTAGGCCTTACAAGATTTTTTAAAGGGTTGGCAAGGTGGCATATGAGTTAGAGTAGCCAGCAGAATTAGCAGCAGTACATCCGGTCTTCCACATCTCACACTAGAAGAAGTGTGTGGGTGATACAACCAATGTAGTGCCACTACAGAGTGTGGCGGTGAAAAATAGTCTTTCTTATGAGGATGTACCTGTTGAGATTCTTAACCGATAGATTAGAAGGTTGAGAAATAAAGAAGTCGCTTTAGTCAAGGTTTTGTGGAGGAGTCAGTCCGCGGAGGGATCTACTTGGGAAGTAAAAATAGCCATGAAAGCCAAGTATCCTGACCTCTTCCTTTCCGATTCCATCCCATCTTGAGGTAATAGTTTCTCTTCAGTTTTTCAGTCATTTATGCGTGAATTCAGCCTTAGAATCATGTTCCCTCAGTTTGTACTTGCATTTTAAGCCTATTTGCATGTTAAAGGAAACTAACTCAGTCTGAAACTCAGTTCTTAATGTTTAGTAGTAGGTATTGCAGTCCTCTCCCACTATTTTAGTTAGTTTAGTCTTCATTCGAGGACGAATGTTCCAAAGAGGGAGATAATGTAACACCCCGTATCCAAAACAGACGAGAAATTAGCTTTTCAAAAATTTTCAGTTACAAGCGACGGTTACCATCTACGGACTGTATCCTGACCCATGGCCCGTGCTATACATCCGTCGATTGTGACTGAAACTCCCCCGAGACACAGCCCAAAAATTTAACTAAGTGTCAAACAACAAACAATCATATGGTTCGTAGCTCAGACTACGGTCTGTACTCTATATTTGTCAATCAAGAACCCATTTACCTACTCTCTGACAAGAACCATGATTGACAAACACGGTCGGTAGATGGACCTACGGATCGTAGATGGAAACTAGGAGAGTTAGGGGGGAAATGCAGTTAGGTCAACTTAAAATGATCATAACTCTTAGAACAAAATGAATTAGGTGTCTCATGACCTATGAAATGATAGATAATTGAATTATCTTTCCATAGACACCGACCTTGCTAAAATCAGACCTCCAAGTAAAAAGCTATGCCCATTTTAGTAGAGTCATGTCGAGCTGACCCAACCTACGGACCCAAACGATAGACTGTCGATTAAACGATGGCCCGTCAGTCCAGGTCGTTTGGTCCGACAACAACTAACTCAGGGGTCTTTTCATCTTTTTCCACTTTTTCTAAACCCTATTATACGTCGTTTTTACCCTAAATCGTCATATTTTAGTCAGTTTAAGCCTAGAAACATAAATAAAACTTACCTAAGTAAAATCATTTATCAAAAACTTATAAAATTAGAAGCAAGAGAGGAGAAAAAGGTGAAGAACCTTAGTTCAAGAACGCAAAAAGGTTACAGCAGTTCCATCCTCAAAATCTAAATATTTCTCCGTGAATTTCATCACTATGTATGTGGAATTTTACTAGTGGGTAACTTTCACCCACTGGGTCCCTCATTTTTAGTCAGATTCTTGATTCTCATATCATGATTAGACCTAAGATTTCTAGAACTTCAATAGAACTTCATAAATTTAATTAGTTATATGTTCCAAATCATATTAACATGTTATTACTCAAATTATTTCATGAATTTCAGAACCCTAGCTATGTATTTCTTTAGTTCTTGAATTACACATGCTATGTCAAATATTTTAGTTACTTCAGATATATACATGCCTCAGTTATAAATGCATAATTACCACATTAATTATTGCATTCTCAGTTTGCATGTTCAGTTCTGAGCTATCCTGTATTTTCAGAAACTCATTCATAATTAGTTAATTAAATAATTCATATGGAGTAGCATTAATACCTAGTTGGACTAGGGTTCAGCGTATCCAGTAGTCCAGAACTACTTGCCAAGTAGGTTGCTAGTCCCCTCTGTGGGCATCAGTTTAGTGATCACGCCAACATGCATTTATACCTCTAGAAGGGTATATTGGGTCCTCTCATTGAGGCGTACACATTGGACTCCGCAATTTACTCATGTGATTTTATTATCGGTTATCAGTAGCTACCATAGATCAGACAGATTCTATTGCATGGAATATTTATTAGTATATTTAGTATTCTGTTTCATCATGTTATAAATTGGTTATTTCATTTAGTAATCTAAGCAGTGAAAATCTAAATCATGTTCAGATTATATACTTGTTTTTGTGCTTGTTCAGTAATCTAAGCACTGACACATACAGAGCGCTACATTTTCTCGTGATGTAGGTTCAGGTTCTCAGCATCTTGATCACACTTAGATTGATAGATGATCTCCAGTTCAGCAGATTTTGTGATGAATCCTCATTCTCAGAGGATAATAGTCATGAGTTTCTTTTCAGTCATTTAGTTTCAATTATTTCTAGACGTAGTTGGGGCTTGTCCTAGCATTTCTAGTCAGTTAGAGGTTTATTTCGGATATAGTTAGTTTCTAATTAGTATTAAGTTATTTACTTCTTTGTATTAAATTCATCAGTATTTCATTTATCTTAGTTATAGAGTACGGGTATTCCCAACTTTTCAGCTTAAATAATGATTTAGCTTCCCCATTCCGTTTATTATCTTTAGTATGCTCATGAATATGCCAGCACGGTTATCTTGGGATCACTTGTTGTCCCTGGTTCCATGTCCGCGTCTAGGGGGTAGCTCGTGGGGCGTGACACACATAGTGGGTTCTGTGGACTCGAATAGTTATTTTGTTTTTTGTTTTCATTTTTTATTATTTCTTGTTTGCTAATCTGAATACAAGAGATAACAAGCTTAAGTAGTTAATTGTTGGTATTTTCCGTGGTAAGGAAATTATTTCAATTTTGTGTGTTCGTTTTATTGGAAAAAAACAAGACGAAAACGAGGATTATTTTATCATATGGTAAAAAGAAGTTTAGGATGAATTAATACTACTTTAATATGTTCAATATATTTTCTATAGTAAATTTTCTTTGGATGGTAAGATTATTTTTATTTTCTTCCCAAGTGCATTCAAACATTGAACCCCTTTAGTTTCCTTTTCAGTGAGAAAAATTATTTTGTGCATAAAGGCTAAGATGATGAACACTTAAATTATTTTCCCTATATTCTTTATTTTATATAACTACGAGATGAAGTTAATGAACAAGTGTTGTCTCCTATCAATATTTGAACATGAGTTTAGTTTCTTGTTGAAATTAAATGTCTTCTTGACAAAAATTAGAATTCATGAAAGCTGAGAAGAAAACAAACATCGCAGAAAAGTAAGTTGCATGGAAATCATTGTTTTGAAGTCATGTGGTAAATTCGTTATTATCTTATTTCGCCTGATTATTTATTTTCTTTTTCATTCATTACATAAATTATGAACATCTATTTTCAGAAATGTCAGATAATGGATGGTTATTAATGTGTATGATATCATGATATGTCTTTATTATTAATATATATATTTCGCATTTTAGAAGAACAAGAAACATGTTATTTTTCCTACTCCATGTTGAAATTTGGAATTTTGCTTCATTTTTGGAGACAAAAAAATCTTTATATTTTTTTTACTCAATTCGTATGAAGAATTTAAGAACTTTATGAATAAATGAAAATGTACACTAGTTCGAATAATATAGATACTTCACCAATTTGTTAAATACTCTTTTGAGTGAATATTCTGGCTTGAAGAGTACAATATTTTCATTTGAAATATTAAGGCTAATGAATTCAAAAAAGATAAAATCTTCTTCGTTAGCTAGAAAAAGTGTTGCATTTGAGGTTTCTGGATATTAAAACTTTTTTGGTTTACTCTTCTATCTGAATGTGAAACTAATTAGAAGAATATAAAAACTCAGCATTTGAAGTCGAGGTGTCACCTTCGGTAACGATTTGAAGTATATAAGACACTTCATCTTTAAAGTTAGAAACAGTGTATCGTTAATTTCAGTATCTAAATACTACGTGGTTTGTCGAATGTAATAGAGAAGGGGGAAAATAAATATGGGGAGGGCAAAATAAAATTGAGTGATTATTGGTGTATAGGTTGTTTTCTATGGATTACATCATCCAAAAAAGGCTTCGTTTGCAATAGATATTGTGATGGTATACAATTTGAAAGCAATAAAAAATATATGTAAACAGACTCTCACAGCTTAAATTTTTTTGTAGGAAACAGCATTTAAAATTTGCGAGGGTGTGTCCTTTACTTGTGATAAAGACCAAATGTAGATTTTTTTTTCTTTTTGGTTAGTATCTATTATTAGAGTTTGAAATTACAGATACGAAATTGTAAAATGTCATTCGTGTATTAATGTGTAGGGGAGGCCAGCAAAATTGTCTCGGATTATATTTGTTAGTTGTGGGGTTGGTTGTGTCTCATCTTTAACTAGTCAAATATATTGACCAGTATAGGAAACTAACAGAATTATTTTCACTCTTTCAAAAGAATCGTAATTTTTTGATGAAAACATTCACTTAAAATGGTGATTTTCAATGACAAGAGATGTCCTATGAAAATAATTTGTTTTTGTATCAATCAGGAAATTGGTGAAAATGTTTCTATGTTGATTTTTGTTGTCACACAAATGATTATGGTCATATTGCCCTTATTGACCGATGAGGACGATGGTCAGTGAGGTATTCTATAGACAATTGGAATGTTATGGTGAAAGGTCCTCTAAAAAGGACATATGCAAGGTGTTGCCTCTAAAACAATGTCGCTATATTTGAAAAAGTTATAAAAAAAAGAGTAAAGAAAACAAAATATTTGTTGTGAAAGTTACTATGAGAAGGTCGTTTCAACTGAGTAATTTGCTGTTTGGGTGGTCTTACTTCTAAAGCAGAATTGTTTGTGAACATAAAAAATTTGAGACCTGTGCAATTAAACTATCGTTGCAAACAACTGATCACTAGAAATTTTGTCCTAACTTCTAGTGCAGATTCGAAATATAAAGTATGTGTTGTTGACAGGATTTTGATACCTTCATGGTTGTAAATGTTGTCATATATTTTTATTGGACAAATTGCACTACTATTCTTATGTTAAGTTTGTGAATGGTCAGTCTGAACAATGGGAAACATAATAGGCCAATATAAAACTAAGTTGAAATTCCGATTGATAAAAAAAGTTGTCAATGCATAAGAAGTGGATAGTGGATAATATAAATCGTTTTTTTGTGACAGAGAATATATGTTGACAGAATGAATCATCCATCAAATTACTTCAGGCATTCTCGACCGGGTCAATCTAGATGAAATTTGTTGACAGGAAAAAACTCAACTTTGAAGGAAATGTTGAATCATCTTAATAAGTTCAGGTTTACAAAAAAATTGTGGGGGGTGCTATCATTATAGAAAAAGAGAACAACAAAAAAAGATTCTGCTCAGAAAGAGAGAAACAATATTTTTTTTTTGTTTTTTTTAGTGAAGGGATTAACAAATAATTAGAAAAAACCTTCTGTTTGTTAAGAAATGCAGCAACAAAAAGTTGTGTTTATTCAGGCTTTGTTGTATCCTAATAAAGAATTTATTCTACTCCCTTAAAGTAGATACAAGCAATAACTCTTAAAAGATAGTGATCTTACAATTTTCAATACAGTCTATTCCATATTAGAAATTGAAATGATAGCTACTATTCGCCAAAGGGTCCAAAATAATACCTAGAACTATGAATTGTATTTCCTGGATATTCTACAAATAGTAAAACTGTCGATTTATTTTTAATACCTTGAACATCCGATAGGTCAAGTGAATGTCCTAGGATTCATTGGAAAGAACCAAGGGAGAATGTATTTAATAAAGATATTCATAGGGTAGTAATCGTCAATGGACAAATTACATCCTCCGGGTATTATTTCGAAATATTTCTTCTAGAAGATAAGTCTATTGTGAACTCATTTTTTTTTTTTGAAAGAGGATTTCAATAGTAAGATAGATTCAATCTTGAGTACCCACACTTGAGGGTTGGTTGATCTTCCTCCAAGAAATAAACTTTTGGGTTCAAAGTTGGATCTATAAAAAGGAAAAAAAAGTTGATCACGTAGGTGTATAGATAAGGGGGGAAAAAAGGGGGAGGAGGGGGAGAGGGGGAAAAGGGAAGAGGGAGGGGGAGAGGAAACGGAGGAAGCCGAACTCGCCCTGGGAACGGAAAGCTATCAGTCAAGCGTCTTGGTCGCGCCGCTAGGCACGCGTAGAAGAATCTCGCATGTGGGTACCAACGATATGGTATGAGAGAATGGTCGCGGGGTTTGGTCCTATTTGCGCACTACCTGAAGGCGGCAGAGTAATGGAGGGGGAAAGAAGGAAGGGGGGAGATAGGTGTTGCGCGATGGGAGGAGGTGGAGGGTGGGCTGATGTTGAAAAAATCAGCAATCAAAGACATGTGTCATAGGATCGTTAACACCATAACAAACCATTGATGATTTTGACAAGGGAATAATCATCCTCTAAGTATGAATTACATCAAGGGTAAATATTTAAGTGTGTGCGCTAGTTGTGAAGTATTAATGTAAATGGATTTGGAAAAAAAATTTTGAAGTAGAGAAATTTACATGGAACAACCCCAGGGCCTTTGTGATTCATGTAAAAAAAGTGTAAAATTGTAAAGTCACTTTAATGACTAAAAATAAGTGACCGCAAATAATGACATGCAAGTTTTAACACCAAACTATCATTGACAATGAATTATAAATTTTAAATGAATGTAAGAAAGTTTCTACCTTTAATACATTCCAAGTCACAATGTCATGTATTTGTTGTTTTGTTTAATGACATGGTGATCATCAAAATGACAAATATCTGGCCTAAAATGTTACCGACTAGCAAATTGGCTAGAAAGTTACTTATGAAAGAAATTAACTACTAATGTGATTGCAAAGTACTTGGGAAAGTTCAGGTAGTTTGGGATTTCAATATTAAGCTAACCTCCAATAAATATGAGGCTTTGTAAACGCTTCAAACGAAATGAATAAAAGTGATCAAATTATATTAGCAAGCGTCGTTTGAAAGTATGATAAATACATCGGTAGAAGTTGTACACAATCAATATAGTAATGTTTCTATAGTAAAGTCGTCGGTTAGACGAGTAAAACGTAAGTCAACGCATTGAATATCAATGAAAAGAGTTTGTTCCAGTATTGGTAAAACATACATAAAAAGTTTTTTTTTTTTTTGCATTATAACTAATATTCGAATATTATTGGAAAAATATAGTCATGCAGAATTGCAGTCACCAAGGGTCATTGGGAAGTACATTCAGCAAGTGATATGTAATTTTACTCTTCGTGTAAAAGCATTCTCTTGCAAAATCTTATGACAGCAAATTTATCGCTCGTTCTATACATGAAATCTGAGTTGTATCACTCAACATAAGGCCATGAATAAGTGTGAATGACTCTTACATTCTTGAAAGTAGTTTGGCCTCAAACCTTGTTTATACCTCCAGGTAGGCATAATCTGTGATGGGTTGACTTTGCCATAGGTAGGCGGCGGCATAACTATCACGAAAAACCTCATCATATCTAACTAAACATACTAGCTTTTAGAGAACTACTCTCTAGTGGAATTATCATAATTTTCTTGTTAAGGTCAAAAGATAATGGTGTCGGATTGTATAGGAGATCGAAAGGGAATGAGACTATGGGCCGCTAACGAATTCTTTGTTGGTTTTGTAGCTCTACTAAGACCGGAGTCCCGGGAAGATATTTTCATAGGATATCAAGTTAAAAACCCGTTATGATGATACGGTTCAAGATTGTCAAAATATTTTTATGGTCCATTCTCAGTCAAGAGCAATTGTTCATGATAAGGATTGAAGGCATTAGGAATTTTAATGGTTTCTAAGTGTTGATACCGCTATAGTCAAATGGTGTATCCTATGGTGATAAACACATTTAGAAAAGCTCCTATGTAAGTGTGGAAGTGGTAAGCCACGTTCAAGGAGAATTTGGGTAAGGCCAGGTTCTCAACGCAGACTGTATGCATCAATCCCGTGTTCAGTGGTTTAAACAACAAGACAATGATAACAGGAAAAGAAGTTAAATGTTGATTGTGTGACTTTGTTGTCCTATGTAATACCCAAAACTCAATGGTTTAAATATGACTCTGCGATTAACCGAGTATATCCGACAATGTTTCGACATATGAAAACATTCAAAGGGCAACAAACTTATCCATATCAATCACTCCTTACTAACGAATCACACATTTTATCAGGCATATGTTGGTTATAACAATAGGTCTTCTCTATACATGTGGGGGATTGGTTGATTGGACAGTTGTGAAATGGAGAAAATGAAATGGTTGGTGAGCTCTCTGAAGGGTTGGTACATTCGGCGAAAGGTTTGTGAACGGGGGTTTATGAACGGTTTTATACTTTACAAAGAAGTGACAACTTTTAGCGCTAATCGAATCTTTCCTGTCTCTTGCATACGATGTGGTTACAAAAGCAAAATTGATTGATCGTGTCTGTTTTGTATCTTACTGTCAGTTTTGGGTTAATTGAAATTAATAAATTTGAGGTACTCACTACTCTTAATATTTAATGCTTTTATTATTTCATTGTTTGTTATCGAATATAGAAAGATAACCAATGGAAATGTGGCCTAGCTACTGGTCACCCCACGGAAGACCAGGGCTTCGGGAGCCTCTTGGTGGGAGATACACTACAGAACTGTTCATGGGGGGTAAAATGGGTCTTTCATTTTTAATAAGGAAAACTAGGACAGTGTTAGCCAAGTGTTAGGGGGACACCATAGAAGTGGTTTAAACCATAAACTCGCCCTTTCAAGCATTATTTCCAAGGCCCGCAAAAGAAATCCCAAAGTCTCTCATATGCTCGTCTCTAGAACTCGAATAGAAAAAGTTCACACTAGATCAGGGTCAAGTTTCCAATATCAGAATATTGTGATCTTTATTAATCAAGCATGTTATCTTTTAATACATGAATTTTCCCCCCCTTTTTTTCCCTTCCATTCCATGTAGTCTCTTATTCCCAAATGTTAAAGTATTCAATTCCAAATTTTAAGTTAGGAGTTCTTCCAGTGTGGTGTGTTATGTGATGAATGTGTTAATGTGGGCACATTGACTAGATTAAGGATTTGTGTATTATTGAATTGAGTAGGATTCAGATGTTATTAGGGATAAATTACATTAACCACGTCTTGAAACATGAAATTTATGTAAATGGTTGTATGCCATTAAAGAAGATTTGTGGTAGATGTGTATTTCAATCGTGGATTCTGAGATAATTAAAATTGAAGCCTATAAGTGGGGGGAATCAATTATTATTATATTCTTGAGATCGCGATATATGATGAGTATGATTGTGTTTTTGAAATTTTGCTTTCACATTGAAGGGCAGTATAGACATAGTGATTGTTGATAGTTAGACTATAGGAATGATTTATGTATTATATTTGGGCTTTGGGGTTGAATCTTTATGCGAATGAATTATAAGTTTAAATTACTCTGAGAGTCAAGCATTGATGGAAGACTAAGAGTATATAATCTTTTGAGCGCAAAGCTTATGTTATTAATTGTTTGATTATTGATGTACCATTGTTGTGGAAGAGATAGTTCTCGTCGCACGATTGAATTAATCTATGTTGAAAGGATTTGGCTCACGAAAAATCAGGTCTAGACTAAGACTTAAATTGGTGAGCAGAGAAGATTAATCCTCATGACCTCTAAATGAGTAAGGGGATATGAGTTCTATCATCTAATAGTAAGATCCGGCATTAATACCCAGAATAGAGAAAGGAAAATTTTCACTTCTTAGTCGACTTAGAAATACGCTGAGTCCACTAGGAGATCTGCCGAGTCGACATGGCGATCCATCAAGTGGAGCCCCTTGCCTTTTGGATTGATTCCTGATGTCCTGCATTCTGTAAATTGAGGTGAGCAAACTGAGGCTCGTCGTTCCATTTGGCAAGTCTAAAAAGTCAACACCCCATTGCCTAAGTTGACTTAGACCCCAAGTCGAATCACTATAAAATTAGGTGAGCTGAGGGAACATTTAGCTAGTCATTAATCGTTAAACTGTGGACTTTTGGTTTATTGTTGCTCTAATTTTGAGGATAGGATTCGGGTTTTAACTCCTTATTTATAAAGTATATAAGCATCCACTCTCAGAAATGTGCCCCAAACAAATTCATTCTCCTGGACTCCAAAAGAAAACCCCAAAGTTCAGGTCTTTCTCAGGAGATTAATTTTTCTGCTCTAAAAACTTGAGAAGAAGAGAAGAATAAGAAGAAGAAGGAATAGTATAAGGAATAAAATAATGAAAAAAAGAAGAAGATGACTTTAACCTAGGGTTTAAATGAAAAGAACTCACAAATCCAATTTCCTTGGGTTCATAGCGAAGATATGAGTAAGTCGGTCTTCTCATGGATAACTTTCATCTGTTGAGCCCTTCGAAACTCAAGTTTGACTTCAATCTTATGGGTTGGTTTCAAAAATATTTTTAATGGTTTATTTATGATGGATTTTGATTGAATTGATGGTTTATTGAATATTTATAGTTAAAATTAGTGTGAATTTTCCCATGAACCTATGAAACCCGCATGTCCCCAATTTGTGCACTTGTGATTTTTTTCGATCTGTGTTATCAAAACAAGAAATTACTGATTCTAATAAATTGTTCACAAAGACGAAGTAACTAAATTTTATAAAACCAGTAAGGAAGACGCTGAACAAAATTAATTTAACAAAACAATAATCTGTAATAACGTACCAGGAATTTGGAAAAAGAGTCTTTTAAATCGATAAAGATCAAGTCCACTGTACTACAGTGTCCAGTCCCCTTTAGCAACTTTTCTCATCTAGTATCCGAGTTTTGATTTGGAATCTGAACCTCCCATGGTAAAATTATCTTAGCAAGCAGAGTGGGTAGACCCAAACGCTAGCTGTCAGCGAATCAGATCCACAACAACAAAGTACAAACGAAGAAAAATATGTGCAGAAGAAGAAGAGAAGATTAGAAAACTTGTTCTTAATTGTTTTTAGAATAGTGTATTTATAGGCGAAAGAATATGTTCTGAAATGTTGCAAACCCCTTCTGAATTCACACGGCCATTAATGAAACGTGGGCAGCAACCTTCAAAGGGTACTAATGACGTGGTTCCTGCAGGATGTTTGGCAACCTTTCAGAAAACAGTCAGGTGTCGGGAAATTTAAATAAAAGGGGCAAGTTCAAATAAACAGGTTCACGCGCTGATCGGCAGTTAGTCGGTTTTAGTCCACTAAAAAGTTAAACATTTCGGTTGATTTTCAACTTCTATTATCAACAAATTAATGAAACTATTTTTTTGGCCACATTAATTATTAATAAAATAATTAAAACAAACTTTGTCCAAACGCCTATCTCCAGCTCGATCCATTTGCTAACGCCGGAGCAAGACGAGCGATTCGTGAGACGACGAAAGCGCAATAGGGGTCCCTCTTTCCAACCCTTTTGAACATTAATAGGATATGTTTCCTTCCGTATTTAAACTTTTCCTATTTTTCTTTCTATCACCGGATGAAGGACAATGCCTTTATTGAAAGCATAACAGACGTGACAGCTCCCAACCTCTTCAAATTCTCAACTTTGCAAATCCTCGCCTTCCCTCTATTATTCGCTCAATTCATTGCTACATAACCCAATAATGGTCCCCACATTGATGGGGAATGTTTGTATAACATCGAATGCACGACAATTGTTTACTTTGGGGGAGGGCAGGGGGGGGCCGAAGGAAGGTTAACTGTATCTATATAAATAGGTTCCTCCCCCCTGAACCTGTCCTTAGTGAACATATGTCATATATAGCTCGTCAATTGGTGATGTGATGTCCTTTGAACCCTCGAGATTTGGCTTATACCTAGACAACCATATGTCAGCACAAGTTAACCCTTTACTGTTTATGATTCTACATTGTGTTGTAGCAACCATTGAAACACACCCCGGTTCATAGTTTATAGATAATAGCCTTTTGACCTCAAAATTGCTCTTTGAAGGGCGCTTCAACTTCACACTCACACAAGTTGATTTCTAATTGTGTCTCTATAGTCCACTATTTGGTCAATCTCCAAACTTAGCAAATCACAATTAAATACAATTAAGCTTTATTAGCCTCATTACCAGCCTTAAGTCTTAACCCTTGTTGCCCGACATTGTCTCACGATCTTGAGAATTGATTGAGTTAATTGAAAATGTCGAATCGTCAACCATCCACAACTTTGTTTTTCTCCTTGAATCAAGCCTTGGGATTTCCAATCTTACTTGGATAGAGTTACCGTCATGCTGACGCATTGTCCTAAGCCCGTAAACCCATCCCCCATGATTATCTTCCTTTCACTGCTCTCTCACTAGGGACTCTTTCATTATGGATCTTACACATTATCGCTTGACTTTACATAGTCCCCGGAATTGGGTGATAATGTCACTAGAAGCATTTGTGCTTATGGGGTGATGTCTTAACCGTCGTATATGACGAGACGCCGTGCCAGGGGGTTGGCGTGCTTCACTAATCGCAATGTATACCATTGGTCCATAATGGATATCTCTAGGAATTCCAAGCCATTCGAACTCTTCCACCAGCTCTTATCCAAGGATGTAATGATTCAGTATTCATTGTGGAGCGATCCATACATGTGTTTTTGACGATTTCCAGAACTGCAGTCCTCCACGCGAGTCGTGTGAACACAGTAATCTCGATCGGAATTTTACATCATTTTGACCTGAGTGATCCAATTTGCATCACCATATCCTTTAAACAGATCAACAGGATATTTCTTGATAATCGCAAAGCATAATGGTGTGTATATTTTAGGATATACCCAACAAATGTTTCAACATTGACATCCCGGTGAGTTTGGTGATTCGGATAACTAGTGTACGGACTCATGTTCACTAAGTCGCACATATTATATTTGGTGCGTACAATTCATACAAATTAGGGTAGATCAACTTTTGCCAACTCTGGCAGGTATTGCCCATGAGAGTTACTTTGAACTTCATGGATCTTTTACTATAGACTTAAATCAATGGGAGTTTTAGATAGCATTAGAAATTCAAGTACTTGGAACTTAGCCAATACTTTTTCAGTATAATGAGTATTGAATAATGCTATCCCTGGTGATTTTGGATAATCCTACCCCTAAGACTCAAATCAGCCAACTCCTAAGGTCTTTCCTATGAAACTTGTTGGGAGCAACATGCACTGAGTAGCATTTATATCGTCAATTTCATTACTCATTATTAAATGTCATCAACGATACAAACAAACATGACTTCATGATTCATAACATGTTTGACTAGGAATACTTTTACACAAGGTTCAGATTAAGTCTTTAATCCATTTGCCAACTTGTTTGGTCAAATTTTAGCATGTCATTGTTTGGCGTCTTGCTTTAGTCCATAAGTGGACTTCACAAGTATGCACGAGGCTTTATTCTATACCAAGTAACTATAAACACTCAGGTTGTTTGACATGTGACATTCTCCTCCAACGCTACAGTTCAAAGCTGTCCTTTACATCTATTTGGTGGTATTTTAAGAATCATAGCCACTGCTGCGACGCTATTAACATCCTAAGTGATGTTATCCTTGTTACTAGAGAGTATGTGTCAAAGTAGTCCAAGACCTTCCTTTTGTCTGGTACCCTGTTGAGTACCAGTCAGGCTTATATTTGTCATAGTCCCAACAAGGTTTCATTTTCCTTTTAAAGATCCACTTTGATCCTAAATGTTATTTCCTGGAGGAAGAGCTAACCCATGATCCCAAGTTTTGAATGATAAAATTTCATTCAATCTCACTGTGACTCATACGAATATAGTAACTATTATATGTTTGAGTCTCATTTTCACGCAGTAGTTCTACAAATTCTGGTCTGAAAGAACAAATGATTTCGTTCCGAGTACTACGGCCTAGGTCTCACTAGTTAGAAATATTGTCCATTAACTTCTTTTCTTGGTCCGTTTAGGTCTTTCACTTGTTGACTCACTGTTTAGTTTTATACCGGATAAATGCTTCCAAAACTCTCATCTCTGATTCAAGTATCGTATTAACTTGAATCTTAGGATTATCATATTTGCTAACAAAAACACATGTTTTACTGTTCACACATAGCCCAATAAATACACAATCTACTGTTTTGGTGGCCAATTCAACCTTCACGTTAAAGGAACCTCTACTCTTAGATAGATACCCCACGCTTTGAAATATTTCAAGTTGTGTTTCTAACTCATATGGGGGAATTGATTGTGTTTTTTTCGATGGGGTAATCTATTGAGTATTGATTAGCTTTAAGGAGGCCGTCCCCCAAAAGTTTTCGCAGTGAAACCAAAGAATTAATCATTAATGCATTTTCCAGCATTTCTTTACTGTTTTTGTTTCTTCCGGTCCTACCACACCATTTGACTGTGTTGTATAAGGTGGCGTAGGTTTGTATTAAGCAGGTACCCATATTCCAAACATACTCTGAAAAAGCTATATTCATATTCTCGCCCCATATCACACCGAATCATTTTTATCCTTAGATTTCAATTGGTTCTCACTGTCATTTTTGTAATTGCTTAAATGCATCAATTTGTTCATCCTACTATTAAGGCAATAACCTACCAAATGGGAGGGCAATCATCAATAAAAGTTTAAAATAACTTTTTCCCACTATGATATGGTGTAGACTTCATATCTGCATATATATGGTAATAACTTAAGTCCAAAGTTTTAGAATTTCCTTAACAGAAATTTAAGGATTGTTAAACAAACTGTAATTTCCACACAAATTTCACATTCAATTTATTGCATTTAAAATCAAGCATACTTAAAGTATTAACCGGCTTTTCGCAAGGCCTTGTAATTTAACATGTCTCTAGGAACGGGCATTTCATAAATCAGCTTACTCCAATAAGTAAATAGAAGCAGATTTTTTATTATACTGTCCAACACGACCATTACATTTTACGTATTTAAAAGACTCATCATTGAGTTAGCTCTTCCTATGAACATCTCATCTTATTCTTACAACTTTTCAACTAATAATGGACAGACGCTTAAACCCCGTCGTAACGATAGTCGGTAGCAGAACGAAATTCTTCCTAATAGTAGGGACAATGCCAG
The DNA here is from genome assembly GCA_027704765.1 of Solanum habrochaites. Lineage (NCBI taxonomy): Eukaryota > Viridiplantae > Streptophyta > Magnoliopsida > Solanales > Solanaceae > Solanum > Solanum habrochaites. The sequence continues at coordinate 14,153,786 of JAKWJA010002493.1, forward strand.
AACCTTCTTCAATTCAACAGCCTTGTGCAGATGTCGGATTTTTCATCATTACTTTCGCCAGTTCCTGCAAGTCCTTTCTGTTGGTTCCCAGTGAATAATATTAATTCTACTCAGCAGGAGTGTACGTTACGAAGTTCTTTCCCAAGCCAATAATGTCTAGTGCACACCTGAGTCGAAAACTCCTTAGGATTTACCAACTACTTTATACGCTGAGATGTCATTGCACACAAGTCCCTCTGCTCTTCCGATCTTCTCCAACGATGTTTGCTCTTGACTTTTGCCTTGCCTTGGTTTTTGTCGGGCTTTCTGGAGGCATCGACAATCAGAAGACCTATAACCATCCTGCCAAGCAAAATCGAACAGTGGGCCTCTGAATTTGTTGCTTGCCTATACTGAATTCTTTTCCTGTTGGAACTTCTGTCGTCTTTTTGTCTTTGGGAGGATTTTACTTCAAACACTAATTGCAACGTTCAATGTTGGGTTAAGCTTACACGACTTACTTTTCGGCATTTTTGTTGATCTTCGTCAATCTTGAGCCAAATCACAAATCTTCAAGCTGCATTTCTTACGCTTGTTGCTTTCGAATAATTCCTTAAAATCTTTCCTCCACGCAGAAGGACACTTGCTCATAATTGGAATCCACTTGGAAAGCTTCATTTACTACTACCATCTCCTTCATGCATCATAATCAGATCATGGAGGAATAAGTGAAGTCCTGCCTTGGGGATCGCAACAGTTTTTCTATCTACCATTTTTATAGTCAAAAACTTTACGAGCACAAACTTTTTCAGCATTCATTTTCTGTCTGGTATTTCTTCGCATGCATACCACCCCTATTTGAAGTGTTATTTAGCAACTATAACATTATATTAGTCATCCTCTAAGACACTCAAAATGTATCCTTTACATAGGAGTCTGTCTGTTTTCGATACTTTTATTAATCATGATTTTTTCTCTGTCTGGCATATCATCAATGGAATTGTATAAATTTCACACTTGTAAGATTTCTGCGCCACAAGAGTCGGTAAGTCCAGAAAATACTCGTTTTGCCAGTCCTTAAAATTGACACCTGGAATTTACCCGAGTGTGTCTGCTTGTGGTACAAGATTCGGGTTGGTGCAGCAAACACCACTGTACATCATTGTCTACCATTTTTTATAAAACAAAGTCATCAACACACTCTACGTAAGTGTTCTTATAACGATAAAAATTGCATACGAAAGGAGTATCAAAATAAGAAAAAAAAAAGATTGTTTTTTTTTTTTTTTTTTTGTCTCCACCACCAAAAAGCACACGATGTCAAAAAATATGTCCTTAAGATTGTTTTCAATCTGGGTTATCAAAGACACCCAAAATTATGAGGTTCTAATAAATTGTGTAGAAACCTAAGTGAACTGAAATTTATAAAAGACCAGTAAGAAGAATAAACCGAAATTGAATTTACAAAAAAAACAAATATGTTAAGAACGTACAAGAAATTTGAAAAATCTTTTAATCGAAAAAGATCAATGCCACTGAAAATGCACATTTGTCCCCTTACGGAAATTCTTCCCCTCTCTTATCCGAGGCTTGATTTGATATAACCAATCAACCCGGTGAAATGATCTTAATCAAACATAGTGTAGCTGCAAAAACTTCTAAAGTCTACTGTCATCGGGGGAAATCAATCCATAGCATAAAAGTACATGAAAAAGAAAAACTGTGCCAGGAAGAATAAGATCAGAAAATTTCTTTAGGAAATATTCTGAAATGCGTGGCATTTATATTCAAGAGAATATGTTCTGAAAGGTTGCAACCCTTAATGAATTTACACGACCATTGATTGAAAGTTTGCAACCTTGCAAATGTATTGATTGTTCCTGAAATTAAGCACCTTTCAGAACAGTCCTGGGCGGGAAATTTAAATAAAATTAGGAAGTTCAAATAAAATTGTCGCGCGTTGTAGTCGCTAAGCCGGGTCGTGTTAGTTCACTAAAGAGTTGAAACATTTCGGTTAGATTTAAACTTCTGTTATCAATAATTAATAGCAAAATATTTGGCCATTTTATTAATGTAATTAAATAAAATAATTAAAATAAACTTGTCCAAAGATAATCTCTTGATCATCATTTTCCAAAGCGAAGCCGATACGGGCGACGGGACGGAGAGGGCGGAGGAGGGGTCCCTCTTTCAATTCTTTGTAACATCTAATGGGAGTGTATTGTTGTAGTTAAACTCGTCCTATTTTTCCCTTCCATCACCGTGAGGGACAAATGCCTTTGTCCTTAAAGCATAGAGAACTTTATCAAGTTTCCCAAACTCTTGCAAGTCTGCAACTTTTTTCAAATTCCTCCTCCTTCTCTCTCTATTTCCCATCATTCTTGTTACCTACTACCCAATAGTGATGTGGGTGAATTGTATGATATAAGAATAACCAATAGCGGGGGGGGTTGTATTCTAATAGTAATTATAGTATTTATCATGATATCATCCATTGTCTAATGTTATTAATTCTAGATTTGTTGGTGATTATGATTCATGGTTATTGAATGGAAACTTATGATTATTGTGTACGATCAGGATGTGTATGTAAATGTTTGATGATACGTGTGAAAGTAATGAGGTTCTGACTCTATGATTTAATTGTGGTGTTACTTGAAAAACTATTCTCGATTATCAGTCATGAATATAATGACATGTTGGGGAGGTTTTTCTCACAATCTGGGGACTTAGGTTGAAAGGTTTTTTCTCTATTAAGGAATCAAATGAGCTGAGGACTTTATGAATAAATGGTTGGTATGAGATGGGTGCCCTTACTGAGTTAAGTTGGGTATCTAGGCGGAACAATCCCTTTATCCCATAAATAAGTAATGTTAAGTACTTAATAAAAATTGTGAGTACTCCCATGGGATAATGTCAAGACCCAAGTGATTTTTTGGATAGATACTCATGCACGTGAGTTTAGGCAGGTTATCTAGTAAAGACTAGCTGACATTGATGGCCCATTGCGTGAGTGAGGCGAGTTATAATATAGTAACGATCTCCTGTATCCCCATAAAGTAATGGTCCTCATAGTCTATTAGAGTAGTGTTATCCAGCCATAAAGCTAAAAGTTGAAAGGTTCTAGGTCATAGGCAAGTAGAGCACTCCTTCCAGTTGAGTACAAAAGGATTCCAGATTTTATCACCTGGGTCTACTGTCAATTAGGGCTGCAGCCCCCCCCACCCCCCAGTCCCCCCTCCCCCCACCAACAATGTATATACTACTGCACTCTAGCATCTCATAGTGTACTACGTAGTATGGGTAGGGGTATGAGACTTCATTCATGCATTTCACAAGCAGGCTTTGAGAGTAGTTATCGTGTGTTCCTATATGTTATGATAAAATATGAAATGAAGTACGTGTAACGTGGATTGTTTCTATAAGTTGATTTCCTTGATATGACTTAGTAAATATGAAGATTTCATTGGTCAATGATATCAACTAATGAATGATGAATGAAAGGAACGCAAGTTAATTATGTATACCTAAAGTGGTACTTAGTATGGATGATATTGATGAAGATCCTTTATCTATGGATTACACTGACAATAGGTTTCTTTACATGGATTGTTTTATTATGTTATCATATTTAATTGAGTGAACTGTTTGTGACATGATTTTATACTACAGTTCGATGATGTTGTCCTTCAAAAACTTGGGCATATATCATGTTTTCACTTTGCATGACTTGGGCATGATTACAATACTAGTACATTTTTCTAACTAACCCATATTTTCTTCTATATTTCACCAACGCAATGTAGGTTCTGTCTTAAAGTGATCCGCTATAATATTAAATTTTGGATCGACTATTCTACTAGAGTGTGTGAAGTCATCAAGATTTCAGACTTGAGCCATTTAGTAGTTCATTTATCACTTCCATTAATTAATTTTGGTTAAGGTTTTGTGACCCTATGTGTGGATTCAAATATTATATTAGACAATCTAATTGAGACAAGTGACTTCCGCTTGCTTGTATAAAAGACGTTTATTGTCTGGATAAAGAGTTTTTAAAAACAATATTCTGGCAAACATTATCTTTAGTCTTATTTTATGAAGGAATAAGGTGCTCGGATGAGGACTCCTACGGGGTCGAGTACACTTATAACTGTCTAGGTGGACCCATGTTGTGACATAAGTTAAGGGGAGAACGGCTACACTTATGCCCTAAGTGTTTGGACATAGATCAAGTACACACATGGATCCCTTTTAAAAAGTATGAAAGAGAAACCATATCCCTATAGAAAATAGGTGTAAGCAAATAATATTTTCGTTAAGATGAGGTGATCATATAGGTATAGAAGGAAAGAGGGAGACCTACCTCTGGCCTTTTAAGTAAGGGCGAAAACGCAATCACCATGAGCCTTTATGGAGGCAGGGAGGGTAATTTCCCATGTCCATAAAATATAAGATAAAAATGATCATGATAGTATGATGAGTCTTTGTAGAATTCCAAGGTGGGCCTACTATGATGAGGAGACTAGTGGAAGATTACCCATGTCTTAGTTAAATATGCTTTGAGGTAATTTTGAATAATGCCTTTGTATGTGATGATTAATTTTTGTGGCATATGATTAGTAATTATGACTTATATTTCTGACTCTTTATTTTTATATTAGCCTCATGCCTCTAATCTAGTTAGTACATGTTTGTACTAACACATACTCTTTCCTACATTTCTTACCCAAATGTAACATTCTGCCATATCGACTCTTATCCATGTGGCTAGGATCTTAGTATAAGCAAGGACCGAAGATTGGTGAGTCCTCGTAGCATTTAAAGATATAGGTACCATTTTCTTATGTTCTTTTATGTCATCTTTTGAACTATTGTATGAGTTGTGTCACAAAGATATTCATGTTTTAGATGGTTTGAGATAAAGTGTATTGGAATTCTGCTTCATTTTATAAAGACTTTGATTGTGTTGAAAATGTTTAAATTTCCGCTAAATTTTATTATCTTATGTTATGAAAGTTGAGTGGCTTATATGAGGCTTCTGGGGGTCTTGTACGCCATGTCCCATGTAAGGGTTACCCTAGGTCATAAGAGTGGTATATTTGCACTCATTTGAGTCCTATTTAGCTGAAAAATTAGTTTCCTCATTGACTAACTGTGTCATATTCTTAAGATATTTTAATTATCTGCATATATGAAGGACCAAGGATAAAGCAATGATGAATGATTAAAACAATGACCAAAATAATAGAAAAAGAAGTGTAAACTTACAGTGTTGATCATACAAAGCAGAAGGGTGCAGAGATCACCTTAATTTAGTGATGAGTGACTCTCCCTAATTTAAAGTGCAGCAGATACTACTTGCATTGATGAGTGCAGGCGAACGAACTCCAAACCAAATTCGACAGCCGATAGAGAGGGCAAACTTGTTGACCGGCGCAGAAAGCGGATAGGGGCAGAAGAGAAAATTGAATGGGATGAACAGTTAACTAAGTTGATACTTTATAAGTCCACATATTGAGCTCAATTTATTACTATATTTTATAGAAATAGTGGTACTCAAATTTTAATGTACTCATATCTAATGACACGTCTTAACTTTTAAGTATTTGAGTATTTAAGGGAAGCATGACACTGGTGTCTCAAAAAGATGAGCAAGTCATAAGGGAATTGAAAGCCAGAGCATCGCCGATAGTCATATACGCCACCTTCTGTTCCATTGTGTTTAGCCCTAAAGAAAAAGGTCAAATCGATGAAAGAGAGAAGTAGTCGATACATCACCGAGTAGTTTCGCTAAAGGTGATGATGATGCTAAAGGTTGTACCAGAAGCTGATGGACTTCACTAATGGGTGAATCACCGAGTCCTTCGGTGATTCCCACTGAAGTCGTCGAATGATCCGCTATAGAAAGAAACTGAAAGTTATAAATACTAATAATAGAGTGTAATTTTTAGGTGGAAGATCATTTCTTAGAATTCCAACATAGAAACAAACAATATCATATTTTCTAAGTACAATTTATATTCTACTCTCATGTTTTGTAAGGATTTTTGAAGACTTGAAGAAGAAAGGGTCTCTTCTCCTTCGATTTGGAACTGGGCTCCTTGATTCTTCTTTGTTTGCTTAAATCAAGTCTTTATTTCTTATACCCATTTGATTCCAACTTCATTGAAGGTATAATTTCTATTCCTTGATGACTTCCTAAAAACTCTCATTCTTAGGGTGTGATTTAACAAATATGGGTTGGGTTGTTATTGGGTTTTGCTTGTTGGTAGATTAAATGTATTTTAATAGTGATCTTGTGTAACGAACCGAACCGTCATTATTGTAGAAAAGAAAAATCCACAAAATTTTCGGACTCTATACCACTGTAGTGGGATAGCGGTCGGTGTCGTGGTGGCGCTGCAGAGGAAACATACCTTGCTACAAGGAATTAGTGAGGCAGAATATGAGTTTATGAGAAATTCTTATTTTCCATCTTTCTAAAATACCCTAATATGACGTAAATTATCATAGAAACCCAAAAAAATTATACAAGTTGAGAAAAGAAGGAGAGGAAGCTTTCTAGAATGTCGCATAGTGGAATCTTGCGATATCTTGGCCAAATTCACCATAGCAAATCCGTAAAAGATGGAAACAAAATCAAAGATCCGTAAAAATTTCTTCGCACCCAAGTATATTAGGTTTTTATGTGGAGTAGTTATAAATCAATTCTTACCATGTCATATATGAATATAACAATATAAGGTATGTCTAGACCTTTGTGCACAGAGTAAATTTCGTGGAAAGTTACTATAATTCAATGTTTATGGGGTTAGTGTTGTGTTGAGACGGTAATCAGTCGAGGTTACTATTTTGTGTTCTTGAATGGATTTCTTGTTAGGTTATGGTATAAGGGTGGCAAGGAGTGGTAGTCAGGGTAAAAGAAACTAGTAACAAAACTATGTGATTAACAATTATCTTTTCGACTTGTGTAATTCCGTAAGCAAAAATCGAAGGGAACCCATGTGTAATAAAGTATGTGACCATGTGGTGTATTTGATTCTGTGATAGTGTGATATACACGTGTTTTCCTTCGCTGTGATACTTGTATATGTATGCATGTTGCAACAATGGTCATTGATGTTGAAAATAGATATGTGAATATCGATATAATAAAATCATGACTTTAATGTGTGATCTTATGATGTGTGATTGGAATCGGCTGCCACATTTCGGCACTCTAATTTGGATCAGATATCCACATTCTGTCATACTAATTGAGTTTGGCTGCCAGGCTCTGGCACTCTAACTGGGATCAGTTGCCACATTTCGGCATAAACTTGGATCTAATGCCACATTCCGACATGCTAATAGTTTGCATTTGGGTCCCATGAGAGGGCTAACTACTTGTGATAAAATGTGTATGGTGAAATATGATATGCTTAATTTTTTGAGGTGTGTATATGTATCTATGCGTTGGGGGTTTTAAATTATTATATATGATAATATTTAAGTGTGGTTATTCTACTGGTAATATAGAATGCGGTTAGTATGTTTAAGATATGATCAATCGTATTCTTAAGTGTGATCGTGTTACTCGTAGTATACAATGTGGTTAGTATGTTTAAGTTATGATCTATCGGAATCTTAAGTGTGGTAGTGTTACTTGTATTATACTATGTGGTTAGTATGTTTAAGTTATAATCTATTGGAACCTTAAGTGTGGAAGCGGTACTTGTAGTATACAAGGTGGTTAGCGTATTTAGGTTGTAATCTCGTAGGAAAAAGACAGGTGGGAATTGGAGGGCATTACAAGAAAAGACTAAGGGTGGAGAAGCAAGGGGTCTAGACATTATTTTTTATTGTTGTGTTCATATATTATGAGTTGGGCTTCATATTGACTGATGATGCCTACCAGTACGTGTGGTGGTACTGATACTACTCTAGCTATGTCTTTTTGACATAATTTTGATGTAGGATTGGTAATGTTTCCTTAGATGAAGACAAAAAAATTATTCAGCAGCTTCGACTTTTCATTCCGCATGGTGGAAGCTGTGTCTTTTTTTTAATTGATTCTGTTATACTCTTGATGGCTCTTGTATTTTTCAGACTATGTCGTTGGGGATCGATAAACTATTTTTTGTAAAATTTAGAAAAGTTGTATTTCTAATGGGTTAATTCTTAAACCTTCTTAACTTGTCGTTGTTTTCTTTAAGTTCCGCATGTTTTTTAGTTGTTGGGTTGTGAGGGTTCTCCCAGTACTTGTTACAATAGGTGTCCGCACAGCCTGGTGGGTTGGGTCGTGACGTTTTATCTAGTGGTTGTGGTTTAATTTAATGGATTTGTAATTGCAAATACAAGTTCACCCATGTGTTTTTGGCTTGCTCGAGAGATAATTCACTAAAACAAGAACACTAGATGATTGCCAAAAGAGTGGTCAACATGACATTCAGCCTGAGAGGTTGAGTGTAACGACCTTAAAAATGGATATGCTACGTAATGCTTAATGTTTCTAGAATGCCTACGATTAGACTTGATTCACACGGATTGATGCACGTAGAAAACTTGACCTCTGAACCCTTGCGACATCCAAGACAACTACCTTGGGGATTTAGTTGAGCTAGGAAAGGCTGGGTCCATCCATGTAGGGCTCCCGAATATGAAGATTTACTCGGATTAGTCTTTATCGGACTTAAAAAAGGGGAAATCTTAAGTTTGGAGGGTCTAGAGCTAAATTAATATTTTTCAAGGCTAAGGGTACTATCGTAATTACTATAAATATGTAATTAATTATTGAATTAATAAGGTGGAGGGGTATTTTGGGTAGAGAGGGCTGAAATTTCCTTATAGAAAAATGTTGCTCCACTCGGGGTCGAACCTAGGTGGGAGCAATGCTTTGATTTGTTTTATTTAAATTGGTAAATTAATTTAATTAATTAATATTTAATTGCTGATTTAAGAAAAAGAAAAATCAGATTTTAACTATTAATTATTACTTATTAATTTAGAAATTTTATTTGACTAAGTCTTGCATAAGAGCCCTAGTTTACTAAGTCTAAACTACTTCACCTCTTTCAACTCTCTTTCACGTTTAGCTCTCTCTCAGGTCAATATATCTCTCTTTCTTTTCACATTCTTTCTGCCTAAAAAAAACACAAGAACTGAAAAGCAGCCAAAAGTTCTTCACACTTGAAGAACTTTCACGTTAAAAACATATACAGAACATTAACCAAAAATGTAAGGCAAAAGGAAGGTTTTCCGTTGAATTTTATGTTGAGGTTTCAAGACTGGGATGTGAGTTTGGAGAAGGTATTTGGGCAGAAGGTTCAAGGGTTGAACGACGTGAAATAAGGTATGGGTTTTCATACTCTTGGTTCCTTTCCCAACAGACCCTTAACTCTCAGATGAATCTACTCTGAAAACTAGGGTTGTTTCCCGTTACATGTTTCTTGTCACTAGATCTCAATGATCTTAGGTTGGTATGTCTGTTGGTAGATTAGGCGTGTAATGTGATGTTTGTGATGAATATGTTCATGAAACTGTGCTCGGAATTGTATGACTAATATGTCTTCCAAAATAATGTGAAAAATTATGTGTGTGCAATATGTGAGCCATGACATATACTGTTGGTCTGAAGTTCGAAAATGAAATGTTTATGGTTATATTTTAAGTGCACAAACTTGTATAAATCATGTTCATATGAGGTATAATATGGCTGATTGGAGTGGGAAAAATGTTAGCTAAATGTAACTACAAAACTACAACTAAAAACATGCTAAATGATCCATGAATTACCCTAAGAAATAATGTATAAATGTTGAAAAAAAGGATTTGAAAGACATGACCAAATTTCCAGCATTTTATAAGCTTGGTTTTGGCCAAACAAGGATGAAAAAATCTGAAATTTTAAATGAGTATGAAATAGGTGAGGTCGCTAGGGATTGAACCAAACCTCACAAAAAAAAATCTTTAAACAAATAAATGGGGATAAGGGGAATCGAACTTGGGTGACCTTGACTGTAAATGATAATATTTCACTAAGCCGTATTTTAATTAACTAACATAAAAAGGAGTGAGGCACACGGGATTCGAACCTAAGTGCGCTTAGTCGACTCTCCTAAGCTTTTAACGGAAATACAGAAATGAGAGGGGTGGGATTCGAACCCACAACCTCTTAGTTAAACAAGAGAGTAAAGAGAAAAATAATGGATAAAATAATTGTTGAGAGTGGGGATGGAACCCCCAACCTCTTGAATGGATGAGAGAGTTAGGAGGAAAATAAAGGAGAAAATAATGTGGAGAGTGGGGATTGTACTCACAACCTCTTGGATATATGAGAAAGTTAAGAGATAAATTAAAAGAAAAATAATGAGCTTGTGGGGGATTGAACCCACAACCTCCTGACTGAAACGAAAAAGGAGAGGAGAAAAAGTAAGGACAATTATGGGTTTGATGGGGATCGGAACTAGGGTCCCCCAAACTATTTAAAAATGCAATTATCAAGTTTAAAATAAGGATTAAGTGTTGTCCAGAGATTCGAAATCAGGTTTCCTGTCCAAGGAGCGACAGGGGGGGAAAAACGAAGGACCGTGTTCTACTACTCCCCAACCCCATCCCCCTTATAAACCTACCCCCTTCTCTAGACGTCCACCACCTCCTTCTTACCACGCTACCTCCACCTCCTCATTACTCCCTGCCTGCTATACGAGCACTCCCCTCTACTTTACTACCTCACCCCCCCTCTATCTCCCACACCTCGATCGCCAGTCTGCCGTCCCCCTCCACCCGCCCTCCAACTTCCAACATCCCGCTTCACCTATCCCCCTCAAAGACACCTCCACCATTCCTATACCATGTCCCCCCATTCCCCCACAGCCTATCTTCAATAAACGTGCCCTTATATGAGAGGTCCCAACAATCCTCAGTCCTTGATGCCTATTTATCATCCCCTCCAACACGCCCACCCTTCCTTCACTCACTCCCCCTTCCCCTCTTCTATAAGCTTCATACATAAGTAATATTAATAAACTGTTTGCCTCTAAAGATCGTAATCAATATTGCATAATCTACAGATGCATAAGGTTGGTACCACATATTCTTGGGTAAACATGACACTTAGAAAAACAATGAAAGTGAAGCCTCATTGTCTTTATGTGTGGACTCATAAAAGTAGGACCGAAAATAAGAGGTCGTAAATGCGGAAGATAAAAAGCAAACCTCTCGAAAGACCACGAGGTAAGAAGTAAACGAGTAAATGTATACCAAAAGACACAAAGATTTAACGTGGTTCGGTCAATCGACGATACATCCACAAAGAAGATGAGCAATCCACTATAAAATATGAGAACACAAGATCGAGGGAAAACAACTCAACCAATCACTCAGAATACATGGGAGGGGACAGGTCCACACAAGTGATAACGTATCGAACTTTGTGACCCACATTTCTCCCCCTACCCCCCCAAAACTCTCAAATCCCTTTAAGACTACATTGTGAATGATGATTAAGTTAGAAGGAACATCCTCTATTTATAGAGTCCTAAACCTTTTCCTATAAGAAAAGATTAGTCAATTCAAAACCTTTCCTAAAAGGAAACGTTGTAATGTAAGAAATTTAGGACAAATAAAACTAACAAATCTCCCCGGCCTTAAGTTCTGGACAAAATAAATTTGTCACCTGTTTACTTATCTTCAACAATTGCTTCCCTCTCAATTAATCTCTTTGTAAAATTGATGCTCAACACAGAGGGGAACCTCTATGAAACAATTTCTCTCACAAAATCTTTTGTTACTGTCGAAAAGGTGCGGTTTAGAACTACACCGCCAGATGAAACACCTCTTTCTAACCTGGTCAATCATCAGGATTATCGAAAGCCACCTAAACTGACTTCCATCATGGACTCTTTGGGTCTGATACCACTTGTTAGATCGAAAATAAGTAGGTGTAAAGCGGAAGCTAGCAAAAGCAAAACCTTGCAACGACCAAGAGTAGAAGACAACGAGAAATATACCAAAAACACACAAAAAGATTTACGTGGTGCGAGGTCAATCGAACCTACGTCACAAAGGAGTATGAGCAATCCACTATAAATATGACGAGTACAAAATAAAGAGGGAAACAACTCAACCAATCACTCAGAATACATTGGGAGGTCCCACAAAGTAATAACGTATCAAATTGTGCCCACAATTCTCCCCTTAACCAAAAACCTCAACGCCCTTAAGACGACATTGGGAATGCTGATTAAGTTAGAAGGAACATTCCTCTATTTTAGAGTCCTAAAACCTTCCTATAAAGAAAAGGATAGTCCCATTCAAAACTGTTCCTCTAAAAGGAGAAAACCTATTTATGGTAAGAATTTAGGCAAATAAAACCAAACAATAAGTCTAGCATACGTTTAAAAGTAACTGACCTAAGATGTATTGAAAAATGAGTAACAATATTATAAATGAACATTCACGTGAAGGGGTGAGAGTTATGAAAAGCAAAACGTTTAAGTTAATGAATGGATTGGTGACAATATGATAAGCGACTAATGTGAAAAGATTAGAGCAATCTCAAATGAACCTAGATAAAAGTTACAAAATTACTCACCATGAGGTGTAAAGCAATGAAGATTACCAGTATCTATGGAACACTCTAATGAAGTAGTTGAACTAAAACGAATTACTAATACAAAGATGAGATGAGAAATAATCTAATGAGCTATGATGCATCTTCATGGTTTTTAAGTCCATCTTCATTGATGTATGGAGTGAATGTAATGAACTTTATATTGAGCAACGGTAGTCGAGCTATATGAGCTTGATGCCTTCCTTCGAGAAGAACGGGAGGTTCAAGTAATTCATGAGATAATATTGTGCTGGCATGCGGGTATGGGTTCGTATATCTCCTAGTCTTTGAAACCTATAACTGCCCAATATAGGGATTCTAGCCAGGCGTTTCAATTTCGTACATACGCTAGCATGTTTTGGTTTACTTTGGCCTGTGATTCCACCTCTTTTCGGTGTGGGGATTACACATTGGATTTCATGATATTCACATGATCTATGTCAGTTAAAGTTAAGTTCCCAAAAAAAGAATGAGGTCAGCCTCAGCGAATGCACATAATAAAATGAACGATACCAAAGGTGTTAGGATAGAATAATCAAGAGGTGAACTAGACTTAAGTAATAAAACTAGGTTATTCTTGGTCATTCTATGTACTAATACAATACAACTCTATATTTTTAGGTGCAAGGCACATGGGGATGCTCGAGCTTACGATACGACAATGCAGCTTTCCGGACTTGGTAGGCCCTAATTTTTTGGAGGACGCTTGCCCATTATATTCTAGCTTAGATATAGGTTTGAGTTAGTGGAGTATGTTCCAGTATTATTTCATTTCAGACTTTGTATTGATGCCGTTTTGGCAAGGATATTAGATGATTGATTTTTGAACGCCTATGATGTTTAGTATAATGTGTTTCACATGAAATAAGAAAACAAAAATTTCAAATTTTCTGCTAAAATTAAACTAGATGAAGTAACGATGACGTATGTAGGCTTGTCTGTTACCGCTGAGAGGTCAACAACGCCGGTCTCATCTGGGGTCTAGATTCTGTCGTGACAGTGAGCCCTAGTCGTATATCCTAACACTCAACTCGAGAGAGTGAGTGGGATAAGGCGTAGGCTAGTCTTCATTCGGCGAGTGGGTGTCCAAGAGGAACCCATTTGAAACGGGGTAAGTTTATTGAGAGAGAACTTATTTCCATATAAAGCTTAGCCTGGTCAATATTTTTTTACAAATCTTCTATTAAAATCATGAACCAAACATCCCATGAATTTCCTCTTTCATTTCTTAGTTTTCTTGTTTATTTTGTTGTTTTTACTACTTGTGACAACCCCTCCACCCCGATATTTGACACTTTCGTGTCACCCCCTTAATTTATAATGTTTTTAATCATTAATTTCTTTACCTATGACAAAATATAATGAAATTATAATTAGTTACTCATTTTCACAACCGCTCCCTTGGGACACAACTCTAAACCTCAGTTGGGTTACTATATTATCGACGATCATAGACACTTGAATTGGAAGTAGTGTAATTGGTCACAATAAGCATTAGTACTTAGTTATATGATGAATATTAAAGGAAGACTTGAATGGGCTCCCAACTGAGGTTCAAACACTTGAAGCCTAGAGTAAGAGAAAGGCGACTTGGAGAGAAACGATGATCCAACAATTGTGATTGATGATCCAGACTAAAGTCATCCAATGAGTAACCTAAGGCGTTTTAGGCCAAATCTTGGAAAACCATAAATAACCCAAAGGAGAGAGAAATAAGGATTTCAAACAAGTGAGGAAAACTAGAAATATTGAGAGAAAGTTTGGACTATATTAGAGAGAGAAACACTTTACCTTGTGAAGAACACTTTCTAGTTTTTGGGTTTTTCAACTTTGTTCATTAAATTGATATATTCAAGTTGAATCCAAAATGTTTTTCTTGTAATTTATTAATCTCATGTTACACATGGTTACTTTCATGAAAGGTATAATTTATTTGCTATTTCTGATAAATGGCTAAAACCCCAAGATTTAGTGGTGCATTATGGGGTTGGCTGTTGATTTGATGTAGTGGTATTATGTTGTTTATGTATTGTTATTGTTCATTCATGAATTTGGGATAATTAGAATGGGGTTTATTAATGTATTAATGTTGCAAAATTAATTTCTACTTCTGATATGTTACTGCTGCTCGAAAAAGATTAGTGGAGTGGGTAGTTAGTCTAATACTAGCAATTTAGGTTTGATGTATGTAACTTGCTTGAAAATAGCGGTAATGGGTTTGATCTGTATGCTCTATTTCTACATCAGAAGACATAATAGAGTAAGATATTGTGTTGTTTAGTGTAGCATATAGATGAAACCAAAAGAATATTTTATGCAAGGATTCTATGAGATCGAAAGAACATTAGTGTCATTGAAGATAACCTAAACTATTCATGCTTGTTCATAATATAGAGAAACACTATTATCCCTATGTGACATTGATCTAGAATGCTTGTTATTTCTTGAATTGGCCAAAATTTCAGTTTAATTATGATAATTGATAACCAAATTCTTTTATAAAATTGGTGGAATAATCCACCCAATGTTTTTACTACTTCAAATAAATGAATTTACCATTCAAATTTCTTGTTACAATTTTCTACGTTATATAATTCTCTATGAGATTCGACCCTACTCTTAGTTGGGTAATTTTTATTGACGATGATTGTTGTCACACCCAGAGGTACCCCCGGACACGGACACGGAACCTAGGACCACAAGTGATCCCAAGCTAATCCTGCTGGCATGATCATGAATATACTAGAGATTATAAACTTAATGCGGAAGCTCAATCATAATTTAAACTTAAAAGATGGACAATACCTATATTTTATAATAGAGATAATTTGAAAACAATGAATTTAATACAAAGGAAATATTAACTCAATACTAAGTTGAAACTAACTATGTCTGAAATAGCCTCTAAACTGACTGGAAATGCTGGCAAAAACCCCATCTAAGTCTAGCAAAACTGAAACTAAAGGAATAAATACTTAAAAGGAACCCATGACTATTGTCCTCGAAGAATGAGGACTCACCACAGAATATGCTGAACTGGAGATCAAAAATCGATCAAAGCGCGATTTGGATGCTGAGATCCTGAACCTACATCACGAGAAAATGTAGTGCCCGTATGTGTCAGTACTTGAAGGTACTAAGCATGTAGGATAGAATAAAGCTGAAATAAAACATAACTAAACAAGCACAAAAGCAATTATAAGAATATGAACATGATATACTGAATTCTTAGCTAACTGGATGCAATAACCAAATTTATAACATGCTAAGACTAAATACAAACTGATATGTAATTATGGTCAATGCAAGAGAGTCTGACTGAACTGGGGGAGTTACTAATAACCGATAATAAAACCACATGATCCAAATGTGGAGTCTGATGTGTACGCCCCATCGCGAGTACCCAATATACCCCGCCATAGGTATAAAGGCATGTTATCATGATCAATAAACCGATTGCCCATAGAGGGGACTTACAACCTACTTGGCTAGTAGTGTTGGGCCTAATTGTGTACGTTGAACCCTAGTCCAACTCGGTATAATATTACTCCCAATGAATAAAGTGATTAAGACATGTTGACTAAATTTCTGTAAATAGTGAATAGCTCAAAATAGAACATACAATCTGAGAATGCAACAATTAATCTGATAATTATGCATTAATATCTGAGGCATGTATATCTAAAGTAACTAAAATATCATACGTAGCTTGTGTAATTCAAGAACTAAAGAAATACATAGCTAGGGTTCTGAAATTTATATGATAACTGAATAATAACATGGAAATCTGATTTGGAACATATAACTAATTAATTCATGAAGTTCTAGAAACCCTAGGTCAAATAATGATATGGGAATAAAGAGTCTGACTGAAAAATAGGGATCCAATGGGTGGAAGGAACCCACTAGTGAAATAACGCATACCTGGTGATGAAATCCAGGGGGAAATATTTACATTTAGGGGCTAAAACTGCTGGAACCTTGTTGCGTTCTTAAACTAGGGTTCTTGACCTGTTTCTCGTTTCTTGCTTCTAATTTGTTAATTTTTTATTTATGATTTTTAATTAGGTAAGTTTTAGTTATGTTTATAGGCTTAAATTGACATAAATCTGATGATTAGGTCTAAAATAACCTATTTTAGCGTTTAAACAAAGTGGAAAAGTACCAAAAGACCCCTGAGTTAGTTGCATTCGGACCAAATGATGACCTGGACTGATGTTCCATCTTTCAATCGACGGTCCTTCATTTGGGTCCGTAGGTTTGGTCTTTTTGACATGCCTTTGCTAAAATGAGCATAACTTTTTACTCGGAGGTCTTATTTTAGAAATCTCAATGACTATGAAAAGATAATTCAATTATATATTATTTTATAGGTTATAGGACACCTAATTCATTTTGTTCTAAGAGTTATGATCAATTGAAGTTTACCCAAGTATATTTTCCCCCTAATTGTCTGCTAATTTCCATCTAAGGTCATATCTACAGTCCGTAGGTCCATCTACGGACTGTGTTGGTCAATCGTGGTTCTTGTTAGAGAGTGGGTAAATGGGGTCTTGATCGACGGACACAAACTACGAACTGTAGTATGGCCTACAGACCGTAGTTCTGACCTTCGTTCGGCCCTTAGTCAAATTTTCTGGGGTGCATTTTTTGAAAGTTTCAGTCATAAACAACAGAAGTGCAGTACGGGTCGTGTATCAGTCTACGAACTATTGATGGTAACCATCGATTGCACCTGCATATTTCTGAAAAGTTAATTTATGGTCTGTTCTAGATACGAGATGTTATATTCTCTCCCCCTTGGAAATATTCGTCCTCGAATACAAACTGAACTAGTTTAAATAGAGAGAGAAAGTTGTAATCCTTAAAACTAAACACTGAGAATTGATCTTCTGATTTAATTGAGTTCCATGAACATGCAAATACACAGAAAATGCATATACAGACTGAGGGACATGATTCTAAGGTTTAATTCACTCATGATATACTGAAAAAACTTAAGAGAAACTGTTACCGCAAGCTGGAGTGGAATCGGAAGGAAAGAGGTGATGATACTTTGCTTTCATGGCTGCTTCTGCTTCCCAAGTATCTCCCTGACTGACTCCTCCACAAAACCTTGACTGAAGCTACTTCTTTATTTCTCAACCTTCTAACCTAATGGTCAAGAATCTAAACTGGTACATCCTCATAACAAATACTACCTTTCACCGCCACAGTCTCTAATGGCACTACAGAGGCTACATCTCCCACACATTTCTTCAAGAGCAAGATGTGGAAGACTGAATGTGCTGCTACTAAGTCTGCTAGTAACTCTAACTTATATGCTACCTTTCAAATCAATTTCAAGATCTTGTAAGGGCCTACATATTTACGGCTAAGTTTTCCTTTCTTTCAAAATCTCATAACCCCTTTCATAGGTGACACCTTCAGGAAAACCCAATCATTAACTTGGAACTCTAGTTCCTTTCTCCTTACATTTGGATAAGATTTCAGACGACTTTGGGATGTCTTAACTCTATCTATAATGAGTATCACTTTATCCATAGCATAAAGGATTGAATCTGGCCCTATCAAAGTTGTTTCACCTACTTTAAACCAACTAACAGGAGATCTACATCTACGCCCATACAAAGCCTTATAAGGGGTTATCTGAATGCTGGAATGGTAGCTATTGTTGTAGCAAACTCAATCAGAGAAAGGTGATCATCGTAACTACCCTTGAAGTCAATTACACAAGCCCTTAATATATCCTCTGGGGTCTGAATGGTATGCTTTGCATGTCCATCCATGTGTGGATGAAATGTTGTGCTAAGGTTAACTTGAGTACCATAACTCTTCTAAAATGACTTCCATAAATGAGAGGTAAACTGTGGACCTCTATCTTAGATGATAGACAAAGGAACCCCATGTAACCTCACAATTTCATTAATGTAAATCTTGGTATAGTCCTCTGTCAAATCTGTAGTCTTAACTGCCAAAAGCAGGAAGACTTGGTCATCCTATCCACTATCACCCAAATGAAGTCATGTTGTCTGCGAGTAAGCGGGAAACCCTGTGATGAATCCATATTATCAAATTCCCAAATACAAGTAGGAATATCGATAGCTGAGTCATACTCCTGGGTTTCTGAGGTTTACTTGACTTGCTGGCAATTGGCGCATACTCACACAAAATCTCCTATGTCCCTCTTCATGCCATTCCACAAAGACTTCCCGCAGATCACGGTACCATCTTAGTGGCACCTGGATGAATAGAATATACGGAGTTATGGCTTTGACAAGAATATGCTTTCTCAACTCACCCACATCAGGGACACACAATCTTCCCTAGTAGCAAATTATACGATCTCCCCCTTGGGAAAAAACCTCCACTCTCTGATTGTGGAATTCACGCTTAAGTTCAAGCAAGATTGGTTCACTGTCTTGATTTTCATTAACCTCCACTACCAAAGAAGATTTTTCCCCATTCTAAATTTCTACACCAGTGTCTGATATGCTAATAGGGAAAACTCCCAAGCGAGCAAGCCTATTAACATCTTTCACTATCTCCTTCTATTCCTCCTCAAAATGGTCTACACTACCCATAGATAATTTGGTAAGATAATCTGCTACAACATTCGCTTTACCATGATGATAATGCACACTCATATCATAGTCCTTAAGGAACTCAAACCATCTACACTGATAATTATGCATTAATAACTAAGGCATATATATCTGAAGTAACTGAAATATCTTACCTAACATTTGTAATTTAAGAACTAAAGAAATACATAGCTAGGGTTCTGAAATTCATGCGATAAGCTGAATAATAACATGAAAATCTAATTTGGAATATATAACTAATTAATTCATGAAGTTCTGTTGAAGTTCTAAAAATCCTAGGTCTAATTATGACATAAGAATCAATAGTATGACTGAAAACTAGGGACCCAATGGTTGAAAGGAACCCACGAGTTAAATCCCACATACCTGGTGATGAAATACACGGAAAAATATTTAGATTTCGGGGCTACAATCGATGGAACCTTGTTGCGTTCTTGAACTATGGTTCTTGACCTTTTTCTCCTTTCTAGCTTCTAATTTTCTAAGTATTGATTTATGATTTTGACTTAGGTAAGTTTTAGTTATGTTTCTAGGATTAAACTAACTAAAATTAGATGATTTAGGGTCAAAACGACGTATCTTAGGGTTTAAACGAAGTTGAAAAAGACCAAAATACCCATGAGTTAGTTTTTGTTGGACCAAATGACGACCTGGATTGACGGGCCATCGTTCAGTCGACGATCCGTAGGTTAGGTGTGTTCGATAGGACTTTACTAAAAAAGGCATAACAGTTACTCGGAGATTTTATTTTAGCAAACTCAGTGGATATGGAAAGCTAATTCAATTATCTATCATTTAATATTTCATGCGACACCTAATTCATTTCGTGCTAAGAGTTATAATCAATTTATGTTGACCCTATTGTATTTTACCTTAAGTATCTGCTAATTCCACCTACGGTCCATATGTCCATTGACGGACCTTACTAGTCAATCATGGTTCTTATCAGAGAGTGGGTAAATGGGGTTTTGATCAACGGACACACACTACGGACCGTACTCTAACCTACGGGTCGTAGGTCCGTCCGTCGTTCGACAGTTAGTCAAATTTTCTGGGCTGCATTTTGGGAGAGTTTCAGTCACAAATGACAGATGTGCAGTACAGTCCATGGATCACGCTATGGTCCGTCGATGGTAACCGCCGATCGCACCTGCAGATTTCTGAAAAGCTGATTTCTGGTCTATTCTAGATACAAGGTGTTACAATTGTTGTCTCTTTGAATTAATTTTGAAGAGGAAATTTGATATTATTATGATTAACAAAGCAAAATAACATATAATTATTCTTATATATTAGGGCAAAATATTAAATGAGGATAATATACCTAAAATAAAAGTGTAAGTATAGCAAACTCGGTGGTGTTGGAAAAAAGACTCAAAGACCTTAGATTTGACATATCACGGGCCACCTAACTCTTTATGTGTTTAAAGTTATTGTCCTTTTAACTAGAACCAAAACTAAAACTGAAGTTTAACTTGTTTGAATTATCGAAGTATGAGATGTTACAAAGACTTGTATCAAATTAGTGCAACTTACTCTGTTCTTTATTTACTGCATTTACCAAGTCAAAACAGTGTTATAAGGTGTAAGTTAAGGAATTTATTTTTTGTAATAAAAACAATATAAGTTAGGAGTTATAATATAAGTAGGAGTCAATAAATACAGAGTTAATACACATTGTTTTCTTGTGTAATTTAGAAACTATATTTTCTAATAACGAAGAGTTTTCGGCTTTTTACTTTTCTTTCCTTCTTTACTGTTCCTGGCTTTTTTTTTGTATTAGGTATCAAGAGCCAAGTTGAAGGAGGAACTTTTTTTCTTTCAGTCTATCATTTAGTCATGTTGGAGAAGTTTGAAAGTTCGAAGGGAAAGATTTTGTTGTGCGTAGCAATGGAAGCCTCAAACAGAGGAAATACTCAATATGGAATTGAAAAACTTGTAGGAACTAACTACAAGTATTGGAGAATGTGTATGGAAGCATACCTTCAAGGTCAGGATCGATGGGATTTGATTGTAGGAACTGATTCAATAATCCTAGTCGATTCTATGGAATACCGAATCACAACAAAAATTGAAGATCAAGTGTGGAAAACTCTCTTTGATTTGAGGAATTCTATTAGCGAGGAGTTTATTGATCATGTTTGTGATGTTATCTCTCCAGAAAAAAGTTTGGGACACTATCAAAAGGTTTTTTACCAAGAAAAATACAATAAGGCTATCACTTTTAGACAATGAGTTGGCAATGTTTCACAAGGAGGTATGTCAATCTCAGATTACTATTTGCGAGTTAAAAGTATCGGTGTTGAAATTTATGATATTTATCCACAAGAGAAGATTAGTGAGACACTCTTACGATGCTATCTTATTCGTCGATTGGAAAAGGAATACGGTCCTTTTGTCACTTCCGTTAAAGGATGGTAAAAACAACCATGTGTTGAAGATTTGGAGAACATGATTTCTAATCAAGAAGTCTATCTAAACAAATCGCTAAGAACCTTGAATATGATAATTTTCTGTTTTTTAAAGGAAAGTCAAACAAGAATAATGCATCAACTTGGAACAAAATTAAAGAGGAAGAAATAAGAAATGAAAAAAGTGAAAATCCACACAACTCCAAAAAGTGCTACAAATGACGAAAATGGGGCAAATCAAGAAATACTGTCGAGTAAAACATTTCATAGACAATGTCACGTGTACCAATGAAGGAGATGAACAAATGAAACGGGAGCAATGTTTTAGCATCACAATTGTTAAAGAAAAGTTAACAAGATTTTTTCAATCATGACAACAATAATAAGAGATAATAGAGAATTGGTTATTAAGGGTGTTGATATCATGTAGCTGAGATGATTATCTATTGTCGGATATGCGAGATCATCATGGAGATCGACTCATCATCACAGCCAATAACTCGACATATCCAGTAGCAAAAGAAGGTGTTGTGAAGAATGAGGTTGCTGGTTATAGATCCAAAAGTATCAAATTGCAGAATGTTTATCATGTTCTAGGTTTTATGAAAAATCTAGTTTGAGTTCCTCAAATTACTAATTCTGGAAACTATGTATTGTGTATCCCTAACAATGTGAAGATTCTTATAAATATAAAAACAAGTATCTGATGATTTTATTTTTATAGGCAAAAAGAAACGCGCTTTGTTTATTATGTCAGCAGGTGAAGCTTATGTGAATAAAATAAGTCAAACTGATAATGTCGCAATTTTTCTTGATGGGTTAGGTCATGTATGCTATAAAATATTGCAACAAATCTCTTCTAAAAAATTGGTATATGGACCGCCAACTTTGAATATTGTACGTGAAGATGTGATTTGTCAAGGTTTCCAATATGAAAAATGTCATTGATCGTCTTCCCTTCAAAAGGTTATGAAATCAGAGAACCACGACGTTTGAATTGGTTACTACCCCTATGTGATATTGATTTCCAATCCCCCACACCCCTAGTATGCTTGTTATTTCTTGCATTTTCCAAAATTTCAGTTTAATTGTAATAATTGATAACCAAATCCTTTTATGAAATTGGAGGAATCATCCACCCAATTGTTTTTACTACTACAAATAAATGAATTTACCATTCAAGTTTCTTGTTAGAATTTTCTACGTTGTATCATCCTCTATGGGATTCAACCCGACTCTTAGTTGGGTTTTTTTAATGACATTGATTGTTGTATCTTGGAATTAATTCCGAAGAGTACATTTGAGCGTTATCAGGATTAACAAAGAAAAATATTATATAACTATTCTAATACAGATAGGTCAAAATATTAAATGAGGCTAATATACCTAAAATAAAAGTGTAAGTATAGCAAACTCGGCGGTGTTGGAAAGAAAACTCAATGACCTTTGATATGACACTTCACGGGCCACCTAACTCTTTATGTGCTTAAATTTATGGTCCTTTGAACTAGAACCAAAACTAAAAACTGAAGTTTAAATTGTTCGGATTTTCGAAGAATGAGATGTTACAAAGACTTGTAACAAATTAGTGCAACTTACTATGTTCTTTATTTACTGCGTTTACCAAGTCAAAATAGTGATACAAAGAGGCTTGAAAGTTAGGAACTTTAGGAGAAAGTTAAGGAGTTTGTTTGGATTAATAAAAACAATATAAGTTAGGAGTTATATTGTAAGTAGGAGTCAGTAAATACAGAGTTAATACACACTATGTTTTATTTTGTAATTCAAAAACTATATTTTCTATTAAACAAGAGTTTTAGCTATTTACTTTTCTTTCCTCCTATACTGTTCCTTGCAATTTTTTTATTTGGTATCAAGAGACAGGTTGAAGTAGGAACTTTTCTCGTTTCAGTCTTCTTATCTATCAGTTTATCATGTTGGAGAAGTTTGAAAGTGTGAAGGGAAAGATTTTGTTCCGTGTAGAAATGGAAGCCTCAAATGGAGGAAATACTCAACATGGAATTGATAAACTTGTAGGAACTAACTAAAAGTATTGGAGAATGTGTATGGAAGCATACTTTCAAGGTCAGGATCGATGGGATTTGATTGTAGGAACTGATTCAATAATCCTAGTCGATACTATGGAATACCGAATCACAACGGAAATTGAAGATCAAGTGTGGAAAACTCTCTTTGATTTGAGGAATTCAATTAGCAAGGAGTTTATTGATCTTGTTTGTGATGTTTCCTCTCCAGAAAAAAGTTTGGGACACTCTCAAAAGGTTGTTTACCAAGAAAAATGCAGCAAGGCTATAACTTTTGGAGAATGAACTGGAAATGTTTCAACAGGGAGGTATGTCGATCTCATATTACTTTTTGTGAGTTAAAAGTATTTGTGTTGATATTTCAGAGATTTATCCAGAAGTGAAGATTAGCGAGTCACTCCTACGACACTATCTTATTCGTCGATTGGAAATGGAATAATGTCCTTTTATCACTTCCTTTCAAGGATAGATGTAACAACCATGTTTTGAAGAATTGGAGAACATGATTTCTGATCAACAAGCCTTATCTAAACAAATGGCTAAGAACCTTGAATATGATAATGTTCTATTTTCTAAAGGAAATTCAAAAAGAAGAATGCATCAACTTGGAAAAAAATTAAAGAGGAAGAAACAAGAATTGAAAAAGGTGGAAATCTACAAAACACGAAAAACTGCTACAGATGTGAAAAATCAGGCACATCAAAAAATATTGTAGCGTAAAACTTTTCAAAGTCAATGTCCCATTTACCAATGAAGGAGATGAACAAATGAAACGGGAGCAATGTTTTAGCATCACAATTGTTAAAGAAAAGTTAACACGATTTTTTCAATCATGACAACAATAATAAGAGATAATAGAGAATTGGTTATTAAGAGTGCTGATATCATGTAGCTGAGATGATTATCTATTGTCGGAGATGCAAGATCATCATGGAGATCGACTCATCATCACAGCCAATAACTCGACATATCCAGTAGCAAAAGAAGGTGTTGTGAAGAATGAGGTTGCTGGTGATAAATCCAAAAGTATCAAATTGCAGGATGTTTATCATGTTCCAGGTTTTTTGAAAAATCTACTTTGAGTTCCTCAAATTACTAATTCTGGAAACTATGTATTGTGTAGTCCTAACAATGTGAAGTTTCTTGTAAATGTAAAAGAAGTATCTGATGATGTAATTTTTACACGCAAAAAGAAAGTTTCTTTGTTTATTATATCAGTAGGTGAAGCTAATGTGAAGAAAATAAGCCAAACTGATAATGTCGCAATTTGGCATGATGGGTTAGCTCATGTAGGCTATGAAATGCTGCAACAAATCTCTTCTAAGAAATTTGTAGCTGGCCTGCCAACTTTGAAGAATGTACGTGAAGACGTGATTTCTCAAGGTTTCCAATATGGAAAATGTCATTGATTGTCTTCCCTTCAAAAGGTCATAAAATCAGAAAACTACGATGTTTGAATTGGTTCATACAAATTTGATGGGACCAACAAGAACACCAAGTTTTAGAGGGCATTGCTATGTTATGGTGTTGGTGGATGATCACTCAAGGTTCACTTGGGTAAAGTTTTTGAATAAAAAGAGCAAAGTGTTATCCAAGTTTATGGAGTTCCAAGATGTTGTTTCGAATGAGTTGGTCAAGAAGATAAAATGTCTTCGTAGAGATAATGGCGGAGAATATATGTCAGATGACTTCTTCCATTATTGTCATGATAATGGAATTCTTCTTCAACTTACATGTGCAGATACAACTCAATAGAATGGAGTTGCACAAAGAAAGCTTGAATATCTTACTTCAGTTTGTCTTTCATGTTTAAATGACAATATTCTTCCTCGAGATCTTTCGGTTGGAGCTATTCAATGTGGATGCTATATGATAAATAGGTTGCCTCCTTGGCCAAAAACAAAAAATCGCCTTTTGAAATTCTATATGGTTAGCAGCCTAATGTGAACTATTTTCGAGTTTTTGGTTGTGTGTGTTATGTTCATGTTCCCAGAACTAATAGAAGCAAACTTGATCCTAAAGCAAGAAAATGTGTATTTTTTGTCTATGATTCTTATAGGAAGGGTTGGAGATGCATGTATCTAAAGACAAATATGTTTACCATTTCTAGGGATGTGGTATTTGATGAAGCGTCGTCCTTATTTTCTGCTCAAAGGGTTGTAGTTCTTGGAGATGATCAAGATACTTTAGAGCTATTATTTCCTGAAGTAAATGGTCCAGCACCCAATAATGAAAAGGTAGAAAGTGTATCTCCAAGTCAGAACATTTTAGGGGAAGGAGATGGTGAACATCAAGAAACGAGAAGATCAGTAAGGGAGAAATGAAGCCAGACTACCTCAAAGATTATGCGGTAAAACTTGAAAATTATTTTGTGACCCTGTAACACCCTGTATTTTACGTGTACTTGTTCTATTTATACAACGCTTATCAATTGTCTTATGCAATATTTATGAACTCGGTTCCTATGCGACTAGTGAAAATACAATAGGTTTAAACTGAACTTCCCATAGATATTGATGCGACACGATTAAGTTGACGTCGATGAAGTATTTAAACTTGAAGTACAAGAAAGGTGGCAAAATAAATCCTATTATGGTAAAAAAAATCTGAAACAACTATCTCATTTTCCTCTCATCCAAATTTTAAGATCTCAAGTTCATATATTTCTCTCCTTCAAGATGAAGCAGCCACCCAATTTTCCCACTAGGGTTCTAACTATTTTAACCTTGTTTATTCCAAAGCATCCACAAGATCACCTTCTCTCCTCTATTCTTTCAAGTATATTGGATAGTTCTTCAAAGGGAGTGAGCTAGAGATAGCTATATGTGTTGGAAGCCAAGGTTCTTTCACTTTCTTCCAAAGATTAAGACAAGGTTACAAAAACAGTAATTTAAGAAGAATAACAAATTTAGATTGCCAACGTAAGGGCACTAACACAACATTTAATTTGTAGTTTATTTGAGAATACCAGACTTACTTGCTTATTGCAACTCGTGGGATGGTTATTTTAAAACCATAAATGCAAGTCTTTTGATTATTTTTTATTGTTGAGGACTGCTTTTGTAATTATTTGTGTATGGTAGGTCATGGATGTACTTAGAGATTGATTGTGGAAAGTTGTAGGGGGCTGATTTATAAGCTATGGTGATACAAAATTAGATTAAAATTTTGGTAAACTCACTGCCTTTTTCGTGGGAAGGTTGTTTCATGTAAATAACTATAAAGGACAGAAATTGTGAAAGAATATAATCAATTAGAAGCATTATGGGATGGCTACTATTTTGATGAGTTGAAACATCCCGAGTTGGTTAGTAATCTACTGATATTATAGCCATAATGATTGGTTGTTGTAGATGAAGACAATGACGTTAAAGGACAGGTTGACACTTCGTAATCTCTATGAATTAGGAATTGAGGTATATAAGATTGTAACACCAGTATCCAAAATAGACCAAAAAACAGTTTTTCAAAAAATCTGCAGGTGCAACAAATGGTGGCCATCGATGGACCGTATCCTGACCGACGCTCCGTCCTGCACACCATCGATGGAGTCAGAAATCCCTAAAATCTCAGCCTAGGAAAATTTGACTAAGTGTCGAATGACGGAGGGACCTACGGTCCGTAATCTGCGTCCGTCAATCAACAACCCATTTACCTATTCTGTGAAAAGAACCACGATTGACTAGCACAGTCCATAGATAGACCTACGAATCGTAGGTGTAAGTTCGCAGACAGTTAGGAGGAAATTTGATTAGATAAACTTAAAATTATTATAACTCTTAGAACAAAATAAATTAGGTGTCACATGAACTATGAAATGATCAATCATTGAATTCTCTTTCCATAGCCACCGACTTTGCAAAAATCAGACCTCTGAGTAAAATGTTATGTCCATTTTAGTAAAGGCCTATTGAACACACCCAACCTACGGACCCAAACGACGGACAATCGATTGAACGATGGCCCGTCAGTCAAGGTCGTCGTTCAGTCTAACAGCAATTAATTCAAGGGTCTTTTGGTTTTTACCCACTTTATTTAAACCTTAAGATTCGTCGTTTTGATCCTAAATTATGATATTTTAGTCAGTGTAAGCCTAGAAACATAACTAAAACTTACCTAAGTCAAATCATTAAATCAAAACATAGAAAATTAGATGCAAGAAAGGAGAAAAAGGTCAAGAACCCTATTTCAACAACGCGGTAAGGGTCCAGCAGTTCCAGTCCCAAAAGCTAAGTGTTTCTCTGTGAATTTCATCATCGGGTATGTGGGATTTGACTAGTGAGTTATTTTCACCCATTAGGTTCCTAGTTTATAGTCAGATTCTTGATTCCCATATCATGATTAGACCTAGAACTTCATGAATTTATTAGTTTTATGTTCCAAGCCAGATTAATTGTTGCATTCTCAGTTTTCATGTTAAGTTTTTAGCTATCCAGTATTTACAGAAAACTCAATCATAATAAATTAATTATATAATTCAGTGGGAGTAGCATTAATACCGAGTTGGACTAGGGCTCAGCATACCCAATTAGTTCCAAAACTATTAGCCAAGTAAGTTGTAATTCCCCTATGTGGCCAATCAATTTATTAACCACGCCAACATGCCTTTATACCTCTGGCAGTGTATATTGGGTATTCTTGATGGCGCGTATACATCGGACTCCACATTTACCTCATGTGGTTTTATTATCTGTTATTATTAGCTCCCACAGTTCAATCAGACTCTCTAGCATTGACCATATTTACAAATCAGTTAGTATTTAGTCTCAGTATGTTATAAATTTGGTCATTGCATCCAGTTAGCTCAGAATTCCGTATATCATGTTTAGATTACTATACTTGCTTTTGTGGTTGTTTAGTCATGTTTTATTTTGGCTTTACTCCATCCTACATGTTCAGTAATGTGCGCTACGTCTTCTTGTGATGTAGGTTGAAGTTCTCGGCATCCTTATCACGCTCAGATCAATTCCTGATCTCCAGTTCATCATATTTAGTGGTGAGTCCTCAAACTCCGAGGACAATAGTCATGAGTTTATTTTCAATTCATTTAGTTTCAGTTTTTTTAGACTTAGCTTGGGCCTGTCCCAGCATTTCTAGTCAGTTAGAGGCTTATTTCAGACATAGTTAGTTTCACTTAGTATTGAGTTAATATTTACTTTGTATTAAACTCATTGTTTTCATTTATCTAAGTTATAGAATATAGGTATTCCCATCTTTTCAGTTTAAATTATGATTTAGCTTCCCAATTAAGTTTATTTTGTTTAGTATTCTCATGATTATGCCAGCAGGTTAGCTTAGGATCACTTGTGTTCATAGGTCCCGTGTCCACGTCTCTGGGGTATTCTTGGGGCGTGACAAAGGCTATTAGATTTTCTATTTCTTTGGTATGACTACAAAACTAGCATAACAAAAAGTAAGCTTTCTAAGTACCCTTGGTAGTGACTGATCCATAGTTACAATTCCTATTCCCTAGAGCATTAAAGTGAGCACTCTAATATGAGTTTGTTACTAAATGCACTTGTTTACTCTACCAAGTGTTAGCATGTAAGGTTTAAACTTGTTTAATTTTCAAATTACCATTGGAACATAATTCCCTTATATAAATCAAAGTGATCCTAGATTACACTTGATACATATGTTTATATGTTGGATATACGATTTGCCCAAATCTAGCCGACTTGCTTCAGTTGTCTAGTCCATCATATATGTCATCTAGTCAACATGTGTTTTATATGAAGTTTCTCATTAGTAAATATATTTGCATAGTAGTATTTTACCTTCTCATCATTAGGGATTCGTCTAACATATATTCATGTAGTAGTTGTCTGCCTCACCTAGGATTGGGTTGTGAGGGAGTCTACAAGTCGTGTCTAGTAGAGCCTTATTTATGAATGTGTTGCACACCACACTTATAATTAGGGGAGATGATTGGACATTTAGGAAATGTCACCTTCCTTTATAATATAGATAGTGTGATAAAGAGAAGCTAAGAAGTCAATTTCCACTTGCACCTGATCATGCTATTGATATTATGCTTACAACGGTTAAGGTTTAACAATAGCTGAAATGTCAAAAGATATCAAAATTTAGACTACATTGCGCTCTTTTTATTCGACCGTCCCACTCCACAAGTTATATAAATGTTTTTATGTTATCTAAATTTTAAGTTGCACTTTTACCATTTTTATCATGTTGGTTCAATAGAGAAAGAAATAGTATGGTTATCCATATGCTTAAAAATGATGGGCTACCTAGTTCCATATATGAGTTGTACCATTTCTAAGCACATTCTCTTAGGAGGATGTATCCAACTCTTGAGTTCTATATTTCCTCCATATTGATAGGATCTATTCCTATATAGGAAACTTGCTCTTAATCTATGATATACATAGAATTTTTAGCATTACACATGTTCTCGAAATTGATGTTGTTGAACCAGATTTTTTTCATTCGGAAGAAGGCAGTGGTAGAATCTAATAAGTGGATGTATCAGTGCAATAGTGTTAGAAATATCCCTAATTAGCTGACAAGGCCCAAATTCTCACCATATATCATCCCGAATATGCTAATGTTTGGCTATTATAAGGTATGTGCCAACAACCCCGAATAAGGACTAATAACATTTGTATTCTTTTCATGATTACAAAACATAGAGATAAGTGTGCCAATTTATACAAATGATATATGTATGATAGTTCCTATTATGATATATTTTTTGGTTATGGAGGATTAGTATGTGACTAAATGTTAAGGTTAACAAAAGGACAAAAATTGATTGGTTAGACATAAGTTGTGACTACTTAGGTTGTAGATAGTGGAATCTAGTACATGAAGCTACTTGTTTTGATTAAAAGGTATTTGTTACATATGAAGCATGTTAGAATGAAGCTTGAATTAGACGGCTGAATATGTATGTAGAGCATCTCATTAGAGATGGGATATGTAAAATTCCCTAAACATAGGAGTAGGGGGATATGAGGATGCTATACAGGAGTGATATAGTTGATTATGAAAGCGAGGTTGCTAAGTGTATGAGGCAATAAAAAGGTAGAAACTCTTTAATACTATCGAGTTGTAATGGTGTACCCTGGAACAACTTTGTGAACCTTTGTTTGATAAAGAAGTAATTTTAGTATTGATTCAAGTCTTGATGTTTGGTCCTGATAATAACAAGAAAAAAAGGGGAATAGAAAGGTTACCTAGATAGAAGATACATAAACCTAGTTCATCTACAACATTAGTACAAAAGAAAAGTAGAGCATCATTCACGTGTATAGAGCTCCTACAGGATTCATTTAATATTTTCCAATAGTGATTCATCAGTCATAGTTGAGTAAAGGGAGAGGAAAAATTGATCATATGTTATTTATTATTATTTGCTATCTTGGATGGGCAGCATCACTTTTTTAAAAAAGAAAATCTATTAGTATGGCAAGACTTATCTAGCTAAGCCCAAAGGGGCTAACTCTAAGATTTTATGAAACATGATATAACTTTATACGTACCTGATATTTACATGTTATTAGAGTTCATGTTTTATGGTATGCTCATGATTCATTATTTTCTATTATGACCTTCAAAAGACACCAGACATTGTGTTATGCGACAAAATCTAGTAATGAAGGCAAAGTTGACCTCAGGCTCCGACTCCAAAGGATGAACGATTGAGGATTTTCTTTTCTATCTTCACTATATTATTTCTATTGAGAAGCCAAGTCTCAATAGCAGAACACCTATAAGGATTCTAAGGATATTGAATAGAGTAGATGGGAAAATCAATTGTATGTGCTTTGATATGAGTAAGAAATATGAGCAAAAGTATCCCACCGGTGATTTAACTCTTAAGACAGGTGTTTTTACCCTTATTATGGTAGAGTGTTTCTATAGGTTATCTCGTAGTTTTCAAAGATTGTTTGTTATAGAACTTTACATGCTGCATGTTCTATAATTTATCTACTTGTATGTCATTTTGCTTTTTTGGATTACTTTCTCACAGGTTACCTAATGTCAAAGAATGCTTCTATGTAAGTGTTGTACGATTTGGAGAGTACCCTTGTATATTGCTATATGTTTTCATAGGACCTTTTCCCTACATGTTAAATGTCACTTGTCCATATTCTGTGGGCACTGCAAGATAATTGATCATACGACCACTTGTATATATTTTACATGCATCGTAGCTTACTTATATTTTACATGCATCGTAGCTTACTTGCTTAAGCATTAAAGACCTTATAGCTTTTTTGCCCATGTGTCATGTCCTCACTTAGGCATATTTCATATGTGTACTCATTGAGATGTTAGTCCACCTATCCATGATGTATAACACACTTGCTCAACATGTTTTATGTTCTGTAGTTCATTTTCTTTTATGTTTACATGTCTTATAGTATATTTGCTACATATTATATTTTATTGCTTTAGTACTCACACATCATGTGCTCATCTAGTCCATTTCATACATATGCCTTATAGCTCATTGGCTCACATGCTATCCTAGTTCATATGCGCGTGTACACCACATATTGGTACAGCTTAATGCCCATATAGTATGTGCTCTCTTTTTCTGCTAGTCTGCCTATTTGTCACCTCAATGTGACTTGTTTATCCGTATTATATGCTCCTCTGTGCTTATTGACTTAGAGTTTTGAAAATTTTGGAAAAATGTTTCCTTTAAACCTATTCTATTTTCACTAGTCGCATAGTAAACCGAGTTCATAACTATAGCACAAGGAAATTGATAACCTACTTGTAACCTACATGCTTACCGTTTGAAGAAAGCTCTATATGGACTCAAGCAAGAACTAGAGCTTAGTATGGTATAGTTGTGCAATATCTAATCTTTGGTGGTCTTAGAGTTTCTGATTCAGATTCTGGCTTATTTATGAAATTAGAATCAAGTTTTCATCTCCTAATAGTATTATATGTTGATGATATGATAATAAATGGAGATAATAAATCAAAAATTTCTAATCTAAGGACTGACTTTTCTGTTTGTTTTCAGATGAAAAATTTGGGGCAGATTGGATGTTTTCTTGGTTTGGAAGTGGAAAAATCATATCAAGGCTACTTTGTGTCTCAAAAAGGTTATGCAGAGAGTCTTTTAGATTGTTTCGACATGGGGGAGTCGAAAGAAAAGTCTACTCTAATGGAGCCAAAACTCAAGTTGAAGAAGGATGAAGGTCAGTCTTTGAAAGGTACTATTAAGTTCTGTTAACTAGTTGGATGTTTGATCTATCTGACTATCACAAGGACAGAAATATGTTGGTGTTGTTTCTCAGTTTATGCATAGTCCAACAACTTCTCATTTAGATACAGCAAAAAGGATTTTGCGCTATGTGAAGGGATCTCTTAGTCATGGACTTTGCTAAAAGAGGTGTGCAATTTTTTTATTGAGTGGATTTACTTATGCAAACTGGGCAGGTGACTAAAATGATCTTCGCTCGACTTCTCGTTACTGTTTTAGTACTAGGTCAGCAGTGGTTGCTCGTGCAGCAAAAAGCAAGATGCTGTTGCTTTGTCTACCACAAAAGCTAAATATATTGCAGCAACCTTGGCTGCACAAGAGTGTATATGGTTTAAAATATTGATCAAAGACATGTCCCGCAAAGTAGACTATGTTATGCAAATCAAGTGTGACAACGAAAGTGCCATCAAACTTGTGTCAAATCCAATTTTTCGTGCTTGAACGAAGCTTACTGAGATCCTCCATCATTTTGTTTGTAAGAAAGTTCTTAGTGAAGAGTTTGAACTGACAACTGTTCACACTAACACACAAGTTGTATATATATTCACTAAATCTTTGGAGAATTCAAAGTTTAAATACATTCGAGATTCTTTGGGATTTGTTGATCGTGAACTTACAACAATTATTGCAACTTATTGTGTTCTTTGTTTACTGCATTTACCAAGTCAAAACAGTCTTAGAAAATTGCCTGAAAGTTAGGAACTTAAGGAGTAAGTTGAGGAGTTTTTTTAGTGGAATAAAAACACTTTAAGTTAGAAGTTATATTAGAATTAGGAGTTAGTAAATACAGAGTTAATACACGCTGTGTTTTCTCCTGTAATTCAGAAACTATATTTTCTGTTCAAGAAGAGCTTTTAGTTGTTTTCTTTTCTTTCCTTTTTTTACTGTTCCTTCCATTTTTATTTTGTTATTATCTTCACATGTAACTTTATTGAGCTTTGGCTCGACTAAAAAATATATGTGAGAGTGCATGATAAACGTGAAACAAATTATACGTTCAAAAATGGACCTTCAATCTAATGACTTCCATTTAGGTTGTCACTATGTCCTGTGTCAGTTGTCACCATCGATATCTTCTTCTTGTCGATGGTTAGGTAGTTCTTCCTCAAAACAATCCTTTTGATCCTTTCTTATGTTGCTTTCATTGCGTTTTTTGAATATCTCATTCTCCATCTACATGTAAATCTACTTTATTATATTTTTTTGTATAAATGATTAGATATTAAAAATATGTGGAATACAATAAATTTGCTCAATGAAAAAATAATATAAATGGGCACTAGTGTTGCTAAAATATTATTGAATAAACGATTTGGAAATGTATTAAAGTTTTATAATTAGCGTCTTATAGGTGTGAGGCGGATTATTCAATTTCCTTTTTGGATAAATCGTTATGTTACCATATTTACATTTTTTAGGTTTATTAACCTCATCTAATATTTGCCTAGATATATAAGATTAATTATACTTTTTTTCCTTTGTTATTCCTACCACCTAAAGGTTAAATCCACAAAGCCAAGAAAATTTTATTCACTTTTCTGTAATTATATATTTTGACTTATAAACTATTGAGCAAGTCAAGAAATTCAAAACATCGCTAAAGTTTAAAAGAGGTTAAGGTGTAAATTGCAAAGCCACATCTAGGTATCTTCGTCACTTCGACTCCTCTTATTGATCACTCCTCAGTTGCTTCTCAGTTATCAAGTTTATTTGATTAATCCTTCTCACTTGTTGGTAGGTACTTAGTAATGTCTCCATATCTCTTTTTATTTATCTATTTACCTTTCTTCTTAATGTGTTTCTTTTTTGGCTTTTTCTCCTTCTCTTTTTTATTTAGTTTTTTTTTTTTTTTGGTTTCTCCAGTTGAATCTTTATGCTCTACCTAATTTTAAGTAGAGTTGTAGAATTTGAGAAAACATCTTCAAATATGCTTCTCGCAAATTTGGCCTGAGACATGACTTTGAGAATTCCTTTGTTAAAGTTGGAAGCATTATTGGTGAGCTAGTGAGCCGCATTGGGTACACGTCAAAGAATTAACAAATTTCATTAAATCAATTTTCTCCTAAATTTGAAAATATCTAGATTAGTTTATCTGAAACCAAATATTAATATTCATGAAATTTCTGTGATCGTTCTTTATTTGAATCAATTGATTATTGTTGAGACTATATTTTGGATTGACATTTTAAAGTTAATTCTTTAAATTTTTATATTTTAAATAGTTCAAAACATTTTCTCAAACTTTATGCAATTATTTATAATTATCCTTATTTTTAAATTGTAGTGATTTTCATTAGTTCTTTTGAATTTTGATTGATTTTAATTAATAATATATTTTTCACAGTGCGTAGAATATGAAATATTGATTAATTTTTCTAAACCGTCATTTTCATTAAATTATATTCTTGAGTCAGTTCTCAAAATGGTCACCCAAGTTTAGGAAATTGCCTTAAAACATTTATGTTTCATTTAAAAGCAAAATATGACTTAACTATCAATATTTTCCTCCAAATATACTTAACACTCCAAAAAACCCACTCTCTCTCTCCTAGTTGGCATGACATGTCATTAAAGTCTTTTTTTTAATAATAAACTAATTTAATTCATTTAACTAAAATAATAATCATAATATTTTTTAAAAAGATATATTAGATTATTAAGAATAAACTTTCATACTTGATAATCTTTAATCATAATTAAAAATTGTTATTTTTTTTGTGTTATGACGAATAGGTTTTAAAAACATATATTCAAAAATAAATATTGATATTCAAATCACTTGTAAATGATAGCTTACATCAATTAATCATAAATTCTATAATGAATTAATAATATTAAAGGTAATTAATTATTATAATAAAATTAATTGTGTATTTTGAAATTAATGCTTACAATCTTTTTATGAAAAAGTAAAGTGAATATTAATATAATTTTAATCTAAAAAATGATATTAAATACCTCAAAAGTCTCCTTCTATTCTAGTTGATACGTCATGTCAATGAGTCATCGTTTTAAAAAATAATAGACCTATTTAATTCATTAAACTTAAGTCTCTACAAAATAAATATATAAATTATACGAGAATTTATGAAGATTATAAAAAAAATTAAAAAATGTAATTCGTTTATATATTGTAAGACAATTTTTTTTCATAAAATTATTCAATAAATTTTTGTAAGTGATAGGACAGGGAAAATATTATTGAACTGTTTTTTAAAAGTTTAATTTTAATTTAAGTTCTTTTTTTTATATTATATAACTAATACTACGACGTAATTATTCTTGCTTCGCAGGGATTGAACTATGGTTATTAGTTCACATTGATCCCATTTCGGTAATATTCATATTTTTCTATATAGAAACTACATTGTCAAGATCTTTATCTTAAGGCATTTAAAATCTTAAAAGTTCTATATTTTTTATTCAAAATTTATGAGTCATAGAAATATTTGAAGTATAATAAAGAAGTTTAAGAAATACCGGTGGAAATACTTGGTCAGAAGTAATAAAATTTTCTAAATTTCAAGAACTTATAACGAACAACATTATACATTAAAGAAGAGACCAAAAAGTCTCGAACAACAACACTCCCAAATAAAGTGAAACATCACATCCATACGAGAACATAATTTTCTGAGTGTTTGAACTGGCAAATATACAAAAATAATTTTAAAAAAAACTTATATTCTAACAATCAAGAGAAAAGTGCATGTTGTTTAACATATTTTTCAAAAATATAGTATGTCGGTCTGTATGCAATTTTATAGTTCACAAATTTAATTGAAACAAGCCCAAAAAGAAGACCTATTACTTCTTTATTAAAAATAAACAACAAAAAAGACTTTATCAAAAGGAAGAGTTATTACTACGAAAAAAATGATCTTTAGCAACAATTGTAAATGTCCCTTGAAAGAGTCTATAGCAACATTGAATCTAATGACAATTAATTAATGTAGGTAAAGGATGTAGCACTTTTCGCAAACTCTATTGAATTCAATTGCCGATAACACATATTTTATATTTTTAGTGTATTTTGGCATTTTTAGTTTCAATAAAATCAATCTCTTATTATGTGCATAACCAGAAGAGACAAAAATATGAACAAATTAGTTAACTTGCGATAACAAAAAGTGAAGCATTCCTTCTCTATACTAATATTCTGGTTTGGAGCAATGGCATATAAAATGTTTGTACCTTAAGAATAGCAATCAAATATGCACTAAATTGTGCACAGAGAGCAATCTTTTTGTTTTAACCACTTCATTCATCATTTTGAGGCATATTAGTTATCACATATTTATTATTCTGTGTTATCAAATATAGCACAACCTATAATAAATTTCTCCAAAAAGTATTTAAATAAAACTATATAAAGAGCCAAAATCGAAGATAAATTTTCAATCATCCTCACTAAAATTTTTAACTAAGTTAAAAAAAAAAGACTCCAAAACAGAAAAAAGAAATTGCAATAAATATAGGAATTACTATGACTTACAGTAAAAGATTAAGCTTCATTAGATAGGAGGAAGAAAACTTTGAGGAATGAAACACACTTCATAAGAATCTATGCTTAATTAGTGTATTTAAATTCAACTCCCTTATAGCCATAAAAAACCTACAAATAATAGTGGCAGGAATAATTTTTTGTTATTAAATAATCAAATATAATGAATTTGATCATTTCAACAGTTTTATGAGTTGTGGACTGAGAGTTGCAAGAGTAGTAATGTCACATTGCGATTAAACCATTTTTGTGTGTTTACATGAAGAAACCTGCAGTAAGGGAAGAAAGAGAAGATCAATTTTCAATCATCCTTTCTGAAATTTTTAACAGAGTTTTAAAAAGGTATCCAAAATAGTAATTGGAAATTGTCATAGTCACAAACTATGATTTATATTAAAGATTAATCTCCATGAAGTAGGAGGAAGAAAACTCTATGGAATGCAACAAACTTCATAAGAAGCATAATTAATGTATTTGAATCTGATTCCCCTAGAACGAAAAAATTCTTACAAATAATAATGGCAGAAAATCCCTCTATTGAAATTAAACAAAGTATAGGTCACAACTCATTAGAAAAGTTATAATCCTTTGTAAAGGTCACAACCTTCTATAAAAGTCACAACTTTTTATAAAACTCGCAGCTCTTCATAAAAGTCGTAATTGTTCCTAAAGGTTGTAACTTTTCATAAGAGTCACAACATTTCATAAAGTTACAACTTTTCATTAAATTGGAAGGCTAGTTTTGGTAATATATAAATTTAAAGGGGGAATCCTTGTGTATCTGGTGGCGCCAACTAGGCCGTGTTCTCGTTCTCGTGTTAATATATCTAATATTATATATATAATATATATCAAGATATCTAATCTATATATTATATATATCTATCTCTTATATATACCACAAACAACACACATTATAATTAGATTAGTATACTGAAAAATAAAGTTAAAAATTTAATTTTTAATATAACTCTTGTTCACTTTCTATTTTAATTTAAAAAAAAAAATTGTAAGTGTAATATTGAGTTCCAAGTACCAAATTATTTTGACATTGTATATTATTTAATTCATTAATATTGATTCATTATATAAGTTTTTACATTCTTTAGTGATTTATATATCAAATAATTTTTTACTATATGTTGTTTTTCATTATACCAAATCGGATTCATTATGGAATTTTTTATAAACTATTCTTCATCTCATAAAAAACCTATTAATGAATAAAAATTTTGAAGTAGAAATTTATTTTTAATAACCTAGAGGCAATTTTTCCATAAAGAGTTAATGAAAAAGACTGAAATCATTACATTAACGTTTCGAGACAAGAAACTGAAAATTCTCCTCCCTTTTCTTCACTTCTCTTTCTTTCTTTTCTTTTACCTCTGTATTTTCTTCTCTGTTTCTGCGCTGGTTATTTTTTTCCCTATGAATTTGCACGTTTTGTCCCTAAATAATTTTTCCTTTTTCCTTTCCTATTTCAAAAATTCAATTTGTCTCTACTTTTCTTGTCACCTTTTTTCATTATTATTAGCAATAAAATAATTAATTTTTTTAATCAAAATAATTTGTGTCACTCATTCCCACAAGTCATATATTATTAATAAGAATTACTACACAGATTCAAATAAAATTATCAATAAAATTCACAGACAATTAGAAGGGAAGGATATTTGTTTGTAACTTCATTGATTTATAAGTTTTTTT
The DNA here is from genome assembly GCA_027704765.1 of Solanum habrochaites. Taxonomy (NCBI): domain Eukaryota; kingdom Viridiplantae; phylum Streptophyta; class Magnoliopsida; order Solanales; family Solanaceae; genus Solanum; species Solanum habrochaites. The sequence goes on from JAKWJA010002493.1 coordinate 14,192,876, forward strand.
TTTTTGGAAGATGAACTATTTACTCTTGATTATGATCTCAAGGGATAATTTTGAGTTGCACATATCTACATTTTTGCATATGTTAATGAGCTCTGGTCCAAGTTACCCTGGTTAATTCTTCATTTATCAAAGTTATCGTTGTTTGGATCATGGTGAACTCTTGATGTTTGGAGACTTGCTTCTTTTCTTATTTTGTATTGTTTATTTTTTTTTATAGTTGTGTGATTAGAAACACTTTTTGTAAATAGTTCAACTGATGTGTTCTGGACGCTCTTGTACTGATGATATCAAGTTCAAAATTGTTCTTGGTCACTTTCAGGCTCTTATTTTATTTTTATTCATCACATTAAGGTTCTTATTTTATATTTTAAATCTTTATTTATATATCTACGCTATGAACCTCTTTTTATATTATTATTGCTTCCTCTAGTTATATTTAGTTCCTTTTATCTCTTGTCATCTGAGTTTTGCTTGCCTCCTAGGTATTTATGGTAGGCGTCATAAGGATTTGATTTTGTGTCGAGACCCTTACTTAAGTAAGAATGGTGGGAGTAAACTTAGAGCACTTTTATATAAGATGGATTAACATGATCTTTTCTGGAGAAGGTTTCAAGATTTTATTTGCGGAAGAATTATATTAATATTAGTGGTAAGGTTTTCACACTCTACCTTCCGCAAACTCACCCAAGTGAAATTTCACAGGTATGTTATTGGTGTTGCCTTTGACTTCTTTTGTTATGAGAAATAATCCTTATTAACACTAATTAAATAGTAAATTTGATGATAATGGATCAATATATTCACTACAAAGGGAAATGAACATGCATTTTTTCCAGTTATCCAAAAGTATAAGCAGCATTTTTTTTGGAACTAAACCTCTTTAGTATATTACTTACAACTTATTAGTATATATACATTTTCTTGTTCAAAATGAATAAGAATCAACAAAGTCTCTAGGCTAAATTTTTTTTATTTTCTTTATCCATTAGTAGATGTGCAACTAATAAGAGTTGTAGAAAAGAAGTCATTTCATCGGGTTATCACATCATTTTAATAACTTTTATGAAAAATATCATAACAAATCTTTATTTTATACATAAGAAATACAATAAAATTCTGACCTTTCATATTCTTCTATTAAAATCATAAAAAGTTAATATTAAACAATTTATTCTTTTCAAAGTTACGAGAAGGTATACATAAAAGGACTCATTCCTGATAGGGAGCACAACCCTTCAATAGGTCCTTATATATTGCAAATCAAGATTAATTAATCAATATGAGTATTGAATAGCAAATGACAATTAAAAATAGAGTGACTCATCTTTTTAAATCACAATGATATGAAGGAATAACATATTTGTAATACCATCAGATGTAAGGGTCATACACACACTGCATTAATAATGTATTCATGTTGTTTGTAGCCTTGAGTGACATGCCTTTTTAATATTCAAATATATATACATTCAATTTTGTTTCAAATTTGGACTTTTATTAATTATCATAGTTCAAAATTCACTAAAGAATATATTATTAGTATTTTTTCCATCATATTTTTTATTTTTTTCTATATATTTATCCTTTTTAAAATCTATGTAAACGACTAAAAAGCCTATAAAGCTACAAATCATATATCGAATTTATCCAACAAACCTTTTTTTATTGAATGAAATTTCAAATTTTTGAAAGGACGATAACAAAAAAAAATAAACGAGAGCATGGTACAAAATATATTAAGACAAATTATATTTTGGAAGTGAAAAATAATTTTAGATAATTAACTTAAATATAAATATCATAATTCTTGACTTAATAAAGCTATAAAAGTTATTAATTTTGTAATATAACCTTTTTCAATAAATGAATATTAAATACACTTTCTGTCCTTAATTACTTGTCTACTTTTAAATTGACATAGTCTTACACCTATTAAGAAAATAGGTTTTTTAAAAAAAATTAAAAGTAGGCTTGGAGCCCATTTATTAAAAAAAATACTTTGTACAAATAATAAAAAGAGCCCATACGGCTCATTTCCTAAAAGAAGTTAAGACAAAAAAAAAAATCAAAATATCAGAATAAAAAGCAGAATAGACAACATTATCAAAGCAGTAGCTGAAACGCTGCTCCGGCAAGGTTTCCCATAGTCTTCTCCGGTGAACTCCGATTAAGTTTTTCATTGTCTTCATCTTTGAGTGTTGTGACTCTAGACCTGCAACTTTTTTTTTCATATGGAACTGAGCTATTGGAACCTCATTTTCTTCATCTTTCCATTTTTTTTCACCATTGATGATTGTGTCTCCTTGATATAGTGAGTTTATCATTTTAGCCCTATTAATTATGAAATGCATGAAATAAAAATTTAAGGACAACTTTCACATATAACAAATAAAAAAATCATATTTGTATGCTATAGCAAAATTTGCATAATTGCGCTCCATAGCAAACATAAAACTGTATAATTCGCTATACATATACAATTGTATAATTCACTGGCCTAAATTGTAATAATTTGGTTATCATATTTCGCTGCAATTGTTAATTCGCTAATCCTATTTCACGGCAATTTAGTATAATGCACAATTGTATAATTTTCGCTCCTATTTTTTCGTTGTAATCTTTGTCTAAATTTGCTTTGCATACATGGAATAATCTAAGTAAAATGTATGTATATTGCATAATTATAAGTTATATAGGAAGAAGATAAATATGTGTTTTCTCTCGCTTGATACAAAACAGAAAGACAATTTATACCCTTCTGTTGTATAAAGCGAGAGAAACATAGTATTTCACCACTGCAATTGTATAATTCTTTGGTTTTTTTTTTCGCTGGCAATATTTGTATAAAATTTGCATTTGTCTCAATTGAAATTGAAGTAAAATGTTTGTTAAATTGTCATAATAAGTGTATAGCACGAAAGATATTGTTTTGCATGTGTATAAATATATAATTTTCCCTCTCTAATTTTTCTCTCGCTTTATACAGAACAGCAACATACAATTTTACACGTTTTGGGTATAAGCGAGAGGCGAACACAGGGAGAGTGCGGCGAGGAATGGGAGAGTGCAAGCCGAGATTTTTGGGAGAGAGGTAGCTGGCAAACTTTTGGCTAATGTTTGCTATGGAGCACAATTGAATCAAACTGTAGTTACTTCATTTATTTTAGGTTATTAGTTTGCTATTATATAAAAATATCCCCAAATTTAATACATTCAAAAAGTTTATCTTTTTCAAAGTAATTAATTGAGGTCATAATAGAATATTACTTTTGTCCTTTCGTGATGGTCAAAATGGACAAGTAATTAGGAACAACTATAAAAAAAAATGGACAAGTAATTAGGAACAACTATAAAAAAAAAAAGTGGACAAGTAAATAGTGACAGAGAGAGTAGGTTATTTCAATAATCTTCCTTATTACTTTAACTAATTTTAATGTTAGATAAGTTGTTTGTGTACATTGATTTTTGTAGATCTTCAACGGTGTAAAATATCATTTTTGAAAGCATAATAACAATACAAATATTTTAAATAATTACAATATCAATAATAAAAGTAATAAAGACAAACAAATAAAATAATATCTAGCAAATATTCATATAAAAATTAATTGTATACATATTATAAGTGAATGAAATAACAAACTAAAAAGAAATGAAATATAACAGAAATCACTTAAAATAAGGACAAAAAGTAAAGATATATGAAGAATTATATGAGCCAACTTATGCATTTAAAATACTAAAAGACGGACTATACATTGGATAACATAGACATACAAATCTCTACTAATTAAAAGAGACAGATATTTGGTCCAAGATGTTTAGAAGTTATTTTTTTGGTTTGGATCTTGAACATTAAGGTTGTTGAGATATGAATTATCAAAAAAGACATAATACTATCACCATCACATTTGATTAATTCTGACGATGCTGACCTTCGTGAAAATCCACAGAATTGTTATGATAGTTATTCATTGGCATTAGTGCATCCCTTGCAGAGTTGTTCATTGAAGAGTCCATTTTTTGTATTACCAAATCAACGATTGGAGGATCTATTATTAGTGAAATCATTGGAAAAGTCCTTATTGAAGGTACTGGAGGAGCCATTATATGGGCCCTTCTAAGATCCAATTGATGTGTAGAAGAATGCATCTGCAATACCAATGGAGGAAATAATTATGTAGATGAATTAGGAGGAATCCATGAGGGGTCCACATAAGTAACGATTAGAGGAGGAGTTTTCAAAGAAGTCAATGGGTAAAATAATTATTGGAGCATTTTAGTGGAAGGAGATGAAGGAACGGTTAGTGGATCCACCATATCCTCTATTATTTGAGCCACTTCAGGGACCATTAGAGGAGATCTTGGACCCTCGCAGTTGGTTCCACTAGAAACTATCGAAGAAGAAACCAAAGGAACTATCAATCATGGACCATCACTAGAAATTGATTGAGATACATTTAAAGTAGAACCCTCTTTATCAGCTTTAATTTTCAGCTTGCGGAACGTTTTTAAATTTTTATTTCATGGCATACATTAGATCATTAAGATAATTAGTTTTTATATCATTGGAAATCTTTTTTCCACTTTTCACTTCATCCATCATATTTGTATTTTCTTTGATGTCGTTTTCTTTCTGTAGCTTGTATAATTGTTCCTTCTTCTTTTCTATAATCTTCTTGATAATTTTTTGTCGTCATCATGTTTTTTGACCGATCAGATGGTGGAAGCGCCTTAAACTTATTAAAAGTTTCTAGTGCATTTTTATTATTTGGATATACCACAGATTCTTTGTGGTACTCATTATATCTGACGCTAGCTACTTCACAATCACAAAGCACACTAATTTCTCGTGCCTTTTTAGAGGCTACATTTTGTATTTTCTTATGTATGAATTTCCTTTTAAATTTTCAATGTATACCATATTTTCCTTTTTTTTCTTGGCATTTGTAAAGAGGAGGAAAAGAAGAAAAATTGTGTTTGTTTGGAGTGTATCAAAAGACATAGTTGTTCGGTTCCTTGCCTCAAATAGACTCCATTTTATAGGAAATTTAGATTCTATAAATTTTTGGCTATTTGACTTAGAAAATTTATAGTTACTTTTAGTAATTATTTTTTACTAAAATCAAATAAAGGTGCTTTATCTACCAAGTTAGATGTTATGATATCAACATTAAAATATATGTAGTTTATGTCCTGGTCTTATCTTGACCAATCTTTATGAGTCAAACTTTTTTACAGGAGAAAACTTTAGTGTGGCTTAAATTTTGAGTTAGTATAATCCAGCAAATATGGTCGTAGAGTAATAATAATGTATTTACTTACTCATTCAAGTTATAAGTAGAAGAAAATATTTTAATTTTTATATATGTACAAAATTAAAGAATAAAACAATCAAACATTTTAAATGACTGAGAATTTTGAAATATCAATTACAGTAATAATTCAACGTGCCTAAAAACTATAAAGTTAGTTTTATTATCAATAAGAAATTCAATTATTTATAGAATTTTAAATTGTGATTTGTTTAAGATTATAGTTATCATAAGGATTATAGAACACATTATAATTTTCTCTATTTTGTAATAAAAATTCATATTTAGTAGTAATTTAATATTGTTTTCCAATATATTAAAAATTAAATATTTCTTAAACTTATTTTTGTTTCGATACTATACGATACTCGTCAAGACTGAACTAAATAAGAATGTATTACATACCAAGTTAGATATTATGATATTAAAATATATGTAGCTTATGGATCATGTCTAATCTGGACCAACCTTTATGACTCAAACATTTTTATAGGAGAATAAATTTAGTGTGGCTTAAATTTTGAGCAAGTAGAATCTACCAAATATGGTCATAGAGCAATTAAAATGTATTTGCTTACTCATTTAATTCATACATGAAAAACATATGTTTTAATTTTTTATATATGTCCAAATTATAGATTAAAACAATCAAAAATTATAAATAACTGAGAATTTTGAAATATCAATTTCAATAATATCTGAACGTGCATAAAAACTATAAAGTTAATTGTTATATCAAAAGAAATTCAAATATTTATTAAATTTTAAATTGTGATTTGTGTAAGATTATAGTTATTGGAGCGATTATACAAAACATAATAGTTTTCTCTATTTGTTTGAAAAAATGCATACTTAATAGAAATTTAAGATTGCTTTCCAATATATTAAAATTTAAATATTTCTCAAATTTAGTTTTTTCGGTACGATACTCATCAAGAAGCCCTCAACTTATATTTAAAAAAACTAAATTATTTTTTGACAAATAAATATAAATTGATTGCACAAAAAAAATTAATCAAGACAATTACACTTTTATGGAGATAATAAGTTAAGACATTTTTCAGAATGATCCAAGATTTTTTTAGGGGTAACTCACAATAATTTGATTTTACTACCAGAAAAAAAATCAAATTACAGCTTTGCTGATCTAAGGAGAATTAGCTTGATAACTTTATCAATAAGATCAGTTCTAGGGTTGTTCATGATAGATTGGAATGCTTACTCCCCAGATTAATCGCTTAAAATCAATCCAGTTTTGTGAATGGTAGAAGTATTAAAGATATCAGAAAGAGGAGTAAACCTTCAAATGTTATATTGAAGTTTGATATGGCTAAGGCCTATGATAGGGTCTCTTGGTTTTTTCTATGAAGGTGCTAAGGAAGATGGGCTTTGCTGAAACTTTTGTTGATTTGATATTGAGATTATTGGTCAATAACTGGTATTCTGTATTAATAAATGGTTAATCTCATGGCTTCTTTCATTCCACCAGATGGGTGAACAGGGGACCCTCTATCCCATACATTATATATATTGTCAGCTAAAGTTGTCCAGGGCCCTAAATGCTTTATTTGAGGATAGCCAGTATCAGGGATATGGAATGCCAAAATGGAGTGTTAACATAAATCATTTGGCCTATGTAAATGATACTATTATGTTTGCATCAGTCCACAAATACTCTTTAAAGAAGATTATGTTAGTTTTGAAGAAATACGAGAATCAATTAGGGCAAAATATCAATAGAGACAAGAGTGACTTTTATATTCTCCAAAATATAGCTAATGTTGGTAAACTCCAGTGGAACAATGTACAGGTTTTAATAGAGTTCAGTTCCCTTTTAAATACCTAGGATGTCCTATCACTCATGCTAGGAAAAGAAGAGAGCACTATTTTGATCTTATTGGAAGAGTTAAAGAGAAGTTACAGGCTTGGAAAGGAAATTTGTTATCTTATAGGGGGAAAGAAGTGTTGATTATAAGTGTACTTCGAAGTGTTCCTACCCATGTCCTTTATGCTATTGTGCCTCCAGTATGTGTATTTTAAAGAAATTCATAGCATCTTTTCCAAATTTTTCTGGATTAATAATACTAAGAGAAAACACTGGGCTGCCTGGAATAATATTTGTTTACCTAATCAGAAAGGAGGTTTTGATTTTAGATCTATGATTGACATGTCTCAAGCTTTATATGTTAAACATTGGTGGCGATTTATAACTCAAAATACTCTATGGTCAATTTTCATGTGGAATAAATATTGTAAGAATCAAATATCAAGTTTAGTACAATGAAAAGGTGGATCACAAGTATGATATAGTATGCTAATGAATAGGGATATTATTGAACAACATATGTGGTGGGAATATAAAGGTGGTACTTCTTTTGATTTGATAACTGGAAAAGATTGGATCCTCTTTTTGCACAACCTACAAAACAATAAACTTTCCATAACATGACTGATATTGAGATCTTCTTGAATTATGATGATATAACAATGCACATACCAATTTATGTAGTGGAACATGTCAAACAGAATATGGAGTATGTGAAATTGGATGATATTTCTTATAGGCCCTGGTGGACTGAAACTTTTTCAGGAAAGTTCACAGTCAAAAATGCATGGGAGCTACTTAGAAAAACAAAACTGGAGACTGATTTCTACAAGAAGCTATGGGTACAAGGTCCTCCTTTCAAAATTTCATTCTTGACTTTGAAGGTGTGGAAAAATAAAATCCCAGTTGCCACTCTAATGGAACAATGGAACTCAAATACCTCACCAATGTGTAGTTGTTGTTAGGTTCTAGCAAGGGAGATAGTAGAGCAGTTATTTTGAAAGAGGAAAATGTCAGCAGTGTGTGGACTTATTTCTCCAAAGCAGCTGGTTTATTGGGTCCATGGATTTAGGTGAAGCAAGTGATAAAGAAAATGGTGAGACACAAATGGTAATCCTAGACAAAATATGGTTTATCAAGAAATTCCCAATATGATCTTTATGTTTCTATGAGGATGAGAAAACACAAATACCTTTATATGGAGGTGCATACTCTAATCAACAATGGTATTTGGGATATTAGTAATACTAATCAAATGTTCATTGAGATGAAATTCAAGTACACAATCAGTCCTATACTTGGCCTAAATGGTAGCTCTTTTTGAAAAGTAATTCGACATGTATTTTCGCCTCAAGTGGTTAGATGGTTGATGCCACCAATCTAGGGTGTGGAATCAACCCCGATGGGGCATATAGAGGGTATCTTGGCCCCCAAGTGCAGCTGTATTTTGTAATAAGAAAACTCAGCAGATGACCTAGTAGTGCTAAAGAAGTGACAATTCAGGTTCACTAGCATTGGTGGCTTATTTACTTGTTGTGGAGGTAAGTATACAATACTATTGGAAACATGGTTTGGTACAAGTTCTATTGGAATCTTATTCTTATGCTTTGGTGAAAATTCTTAATAGAGAACGAGATGTTCCATGGAGTGCGACTTTGGAAGTTAACTCCATTAATAGACTGAGGGAATTGATGAGCCTAAGAGTACAACACTCCTTAAGGAAGGGAAATATTCTAGCTGATTTTTTTTTTGCTAACTTAGTTTTACATTTTGCAGGTACAGTTGAGTTTAATGAGTTTCAAGAAGTTCCTAAAGCAGGGAAAGCTATAATAAATATAGACAAATATGGTTATTCTCATCTGAGAACAGGATAGACTAATCATCCTATGTCCTACAATACATAGATTTACTAAATAACTGATAAACTATTCCTAATCTAAGCATGACTATATACCACTTCAGTCTAAATTAGATTCGTTTGGTTGCATATCATGCATCTAGTGAGAGTTTAAGGTGTCACAACTGTTATAAAATCAGGACAAGTGTATAAGGCATGCATTATATTATGTTATTGCTTAAACAATCTAAGATAACAGATGGTAGATGGAGTTCTGTACCTGCGCTTTTCAACTGTTCAACTCATAGATTAAGCCTATAAATCTGAGTTCTTGAATTTTCTGTATGATTTAATAAGTCAATACCTCTCTTTAAGATCTAAGCTCAGGTGGTGGCACTAATCCTGTTGTGGTATCCAACCCACCAAGAGTAGATTTAAGAGATGAGGTATAGACTTAATTACCATCTTTCGACATCGAGGAAGCAGTCACCAAAGTTTGAATCTAAATCCTTCAAAGGAATAAAGATCAACATTCAAAAGAGATAAAGATCAAATTAATGGGTTTTTTTTTTTTACTGGCAATCAACGTTTTGCTCTTCCAGATATCCCTTCACCCACGTCAGCTGCTGATACACTATCGACAGGTCCCCGCTGGGAGCTCAATTTGTGGAGCTCCATGTCTAATCGATGAAGAGGTTGTGGTGGAGATACTATTCGAGAGGATTGACTTTTCCACTTTCCTATTATGATATTTTTGTTCTATTTAATTTATGAATCACTTTGGGCTAAGTCCACTTGTAAATTTTTACATTTTAATAAAACGGCCCTCGTGGTCTTTAAATTAAAAAAATACATAAAATACAAAAGTGAAGTGGACTAAAATTTTATACCCAGTTTATTAAGAATAAATTGTGTACACCAAAAATTGTGAGTTAATGTAAAAGTGATAAAAAGAAAAGGTAAATATAGTTAATTCTGTAGATGGGTACAGTTTTGTTGCAAAATGGAATAAAAAATGGTGATAAATTCACCTCCTATTTTTTTTTGTGCTAAAAATGAAGAATGAAAAATGAATAAGGAAGAACATAAGAATTATTATAGAAATGTAATGGAAAAAATAAAAGAAAATACGTTTATTTCACGAGATATAAAAGAGGAAATCAGTTCAAATGAATATAAAAGAATGTCTTGCCTTTTCATCTACTGTTTCTGTACAACTCTCGTTTTCTATTGGTTTGTATTTACTGTTTTGTATTCATTATGTTTATAAAATATATACTTATATTTTTACACTAAAATTTCTTGATATAGTATTTTCTTGAAAGACAAAAGAATTATTAAATATTTTATTGGCTTTTAATTTAAAGACAAACAATTAAATCTTATTTGGTCAAGTTTAACTGTCATTATTTATTTGATTTTAAAAGTTAGTAAGGTAACTTTTAATTTTAAAAAGCACATATTTGTAATCCAACTTTGAACTTAAAATTTTCACACTTTAAATATGATATGATGCTTGATAAGTCAATTAGTGTAGGAAGAATGAGCAATGATCACATATATAATTTATGAGCGTGTTTCTTTACACCATCGAACAATTTTAAAGATAATAGCATGATAGTTTTAAATATTGTTATGATATTTTAAGCATTTGAACTAGAACTAAAAAATAGTAAGGATAATTTAAATCATAGTTATATTATAAATAAAATTATCACCATATTTTAGAAGTATATTCTTTTTAGTACGCTACTCTTATTTGTAATCGGCGGCACTATCATGGCAATGATGGAAAATGACATCATTGCGATAATTTCTTTCATATTTTTATTATTTAACAATATTTCAGTTCATCAGTTTCACAATCCAAGAATATTCCTTAGACATGACATGGTGCCTAGAGCTACAAGTGTACGGGTGTGTAAAAACCGAATAGATCAATAAATCGAATAGAAAAAAATGTTATTGGGTTGTTGATTTTTAATGATTTTATAAATAAAGTGCTTGGGTTATTGGTTCGATATCAACTTTTACTATTGGGTTATTGGGTAAATCGATAATCCAATAAGACAATAATAATTTACAACTTTACCCTTCCTAAATATTATATATTAATAATTTGATATATAACTAAACATTATAACCATCTCAAATTACTAGTACTCTACCCACTTCACACTAGTTTCACAATTGTAGCTATTTGATTTTAGTTTTAGTTTTGTTGGACTATTTATTTTAGTTTAAATTTGTAATTGTAGGTTGTAGCTTTTGAGTTATTGCATGTCATGTGTAAAAATTTATAGTACATTCTACTTTATTAAATCACGTAATAATGGAAATTGCATTGGATTAGTGTAAACACCCGGTTTAAAATCTCTTGGAATGATCTTTCCAACACCGCCAAGTTTGCGCGATTCCGAGTTCATATGAGTGAGTTATGTCTTTCGCTGTTGGGTGTTGGATTAAGAAAAGTCTAATCCATATTTGGGAAGGAAAAATTGGTCTTTACCTAACCTAATTTGATTAATTCATTTTTAGGATTTTATTAGGGTAAAGCAAGACTTTTTTTAGTTTAGAAAAAAAAAATAGAATTCTTGCTAGGGCTTGGAGAAAAGAGAAAATAGGAGAAAGGAGAAGAGAACTCAAGAAATCGCCAAGAAACTTTCGATCTTCAGAGTGGATTTCTTCGGGGGTGATCCATAAAAAGGTATGTGAGTCTTCCATAAAGTTGGGTTCATTCACTCACGTGCGAAGCAAGTTTGATTCGACGTGAAATAGTTCTAAACAATTGAAAATTTAATGTTCTTGTTTGTTGTTCTTGAATCACTTTTGTTCTTGAACATAAGTTGAGATTTAGGAACTTCGCCAATGTAGAAGTGTTGTTTTTTGAGTTCATGGGTTAGATCATTGTATGTATGATGTGGGTATATGAATCAAAAGTAAATTGAGAAAAAGAATCGAATTCAAATGGTTTAAAGTCAAAAAATGAGAGGAAAATTCATCGGCCCAAACTTGGGGAGAGTTAGGCGCGACACGCCGCATCTGCAAAAGGGCCTCTTAACTTTGCGCCCACATTGGACCTCTTAACTTTGGGGCTGGCGCTGTGCGCCCTGGACGCGCCAAATCAACATTTTAAACCCAATTTTCCGCATTCAGTCCTTTTAAGACTTTCTAAAGTGTATCAACACTTTGTAATGATTCTAAGTACTCCAAATGACTTCTAAACATATAGAAATCATCCAGAAATATAAATTATTACCTTGAATCTATAATTTCAAATTCAAAGGGTCATTTAAGATTCAAGTCAAGAACAAATAAGATCAAAGTTAAGAGAATTCAAGAGTTAAGTAAGAGAAGTTCATTTCAAGTTTTCATAAGTCTTTTACATATGTTTTAACTTTGTTTTAAGACTTAAGTTTTAAGTTTAGTTCCGAGAAATGTTGAAGTCTTTTCTTCAAAGAAGTATATTGGGACTAAGTATTTCCAAACAAGTACTTAAATGTTTTCACCTTTAAATAAGAATGAAAACTGAGATTTTCAAGGAGCCTTCGGCCTAGTTTTCAGAAAAGAGTAATAGTTTTCTAAAAGAACAAAGCAAGAAAACTGAGATTTCCAAGATAGACTTTGAGCTAAGTTTTTGAGCACTTATCTCGTTCACAGAAGAAGTATGTAGTAAAAACATAAGAGCCAGTATATTTTGGAAGTAATATTGAGCATCGAATTCGGGACGAGCATGAGTTTAAATATCATGTTTCCATGAAATCATGTAGCCACCATGGGTAAAAAAGGGTCATACGTTTTAGATGAACTCTTTTCAAAGTAGACTAGTGAATCCATTAGGCAGTTCAGGTCCTATACCTTTGGCCGAGTATAGGATGTGCTGGCATCGTGAGGTAGATCGATGTATCATCACTATAGCTCTTATATGATGGTTGTCGGTCCGAGACACTCCCACGGCAATTATTGTAATTTTATATATATCATATTGTTGTACTTTATATACTTTTTTGAGTTATGTTGTATACTTGCATATACACAGATCTTACATCATGTTCTAAACAACTTTTCTATTATATTACACTTGATTTAAATTGCTTTATAATGAAATGAGTTAGCAAATATTCATGAGTTGAGCAGAGTCAAGGTAAGTGTTTCTTTTAGAACCTCTTCAAGCCTATGTTGTTTAGCATTCCAACTCGCAAACTTGTACATTCAATATACTGAGTCGGTTGGCCTACATTGTATTATGATGCATACACATGTAACGAGAATTGGCATCCAGCACACCGTTGATCCAGTTGAGTACTCCAGAGTCAGTTGGTGAGCCTGCTTGCATTTCGGAGGACTCTTTTACTTGATTTCTAGTTTTTATCATTAGGATGTTGTGGGGGTTCTCCAAACATTCATCTTAGTTCCGTTAGAGGCTTCATAGACAATAATCTTTAGAACATTCTCAATTATTATGTTTTCAGTTCAGTTAGTTTCATTGATATACTAGATATGAACATTGTCTTCCACTGAGTTAAGTCAGGTCAAGAGTTCGCTTAGGGACAACAATGGTCATTGAGTGTCAGTCTCACCCAGGGTATAGGCTTTGAGCGTGACAAAGAGTCTATGACATACAAATTTAATGTTATGATCTTAAAATGTATGTAGTTCAGGGATATTTTATTATCTTAGAGAATTTTTTATGAGTCAATTTTTCTTTATTAAAGAATAATTTAGTGTGACTGATATATGAATTAGTAAGATCCACAAAATGTGGTTATAGAGTAATGAAAATTTATTTGCTTACTCATTTAAATCATAAGTGAAGAGTGCAGACTGCGTCACAGTAGGTCTATGATTAATATGAGTTCAGATTTTTTTGTAGTGGCACCACCACAACTTATGACCCAATAAGTTTTTTTATATATATGCTATTTACTCTTTTCTCCAATTTTGACGAAATTCATATTTAGTAGAAGGGAAAAGACTCAAATATGCCATTAAATTTTTAGAAAAAAAGCTCATTATTTCATTTGTTAAAATTTTGACTCATCTCTATCACTGCTGTTAAAGAAAAACTCATTCAAGGTATTTATTAACTCTGATTTTGTAAAACCATTTTTTACATTCGAAACAAGGTTTAACACTTTTCAATTGTACTTTTTGGATTAAATGTATAGTTTATGCTTCTTTTTCTGTAAGAACACCAAGAACACGTTAAGACATAAACAACTTCAATTTTTGAATATCTTCAATTCTTCACGAAATCATCTTAAATTTTGACTACCTCATTAATTTCTTTTTTTTACAAAAAAACTGAAACTATTAAGTCATTTGTAGAGTTTAAAAAATTCATCTGTATTAAAAAAAGATCTAAAAATGAAAATCAGTCCCAAAAATTTAAAAGTTTGCTTTGGTTCGTGTTTTTGTAGTTGTTTTTTACATTAGATCTTTGTTACCTAGTGTTTTTTGAGTGTATGTTTAAAAATTTTAATGATTTGAAGTTGTCGAGAAAATTCTACCGTTAAAGAATGTTGAAATTATGAAGAAATTTTAAATGGGGTCTTGTTGAGATAGGTTGAACTCCAGCTCAAAAGATATTTAGTTTTGGTATCTAGGTCGGAGAGAAATTACTCTTGACATTTGAGGCGATTTCATGAAGAATTAAACAGGTTGAAATTTGGAAATTGTGAATGGTCTTACGGAAGTAGAAGAACAAAATGTACATTTGATCCAAAAACACCAATTGAAAAGTGTTAAACCTTGTTTGGCTGTCAAAAATGCTTTTGCAAAATCGGAGTTAAAAAATGATATTATATAAATGTACTTTTTTAAGAAGTTCGATTACATATATTTGAGATTTTTGTCCTTAGTAGAAATTTTATGTTGCATTCAAGTGTATTAATATTTAAATATTGCTTGATTTGTTTTTGTTACTCTATGATACTCATGAAGATTTAATGTAAATTATAGGGATAATGCACAAGTACCCCCTAAACCTATGCCTGAAATTTCAGAGACACACTTATACTATACTAAGGTCCTATTACCCCATGAACTTATTTTATTAATAATTTTCTACCCATTTTTTACTTACGTGACACTATCTTGTGGGCCCAATGTTGATTGACTGTTTTTTCAAACTAGTGTCACGTCGGCCGAAAAGGGTAGCAAATAATTAATAAAATAGGTCAGGGGGGGTAGGGTAGGTAGGCTGGTAATAGGACCTTAGTAAGTATAGTGGTTTCTGAGATTTCGGGCATAGGTTGAGGGGTGGGACTTGTGCATTTTTCCAAATTATTATAAAAATATTCTAAATTTTTTTGGGCAAATTAATACAAATCGATTGCCACCAAAAAAAAACCAAATAATATCTTCATATATTTATATTAAAAGAACCTTAGGCGCCTACGTGGCACCAACACAAACAGGAAGAATTTCCTTTTAGAATTTAGTTTATTTCAAAACTAGGAATCCTCTTTCATGAAAAAGATTGTTGTGACTTTATGAAAGTTATGTACTTAATAAAGAGTTGAGACTTGTATCAAAAGTTGTGACTTTTATGAAAAGTTTGTGATTTTAATGAAGAGTTGTAACTTTTATGAAAAATTCTTACTTCTATAAAAACTTTCGACATTAATGAAGAGTTGCGATCGAATGAAAAGTTGTGACTTTTCAAAATGTTGTGAACTTTTTGAAGGGTTTCAACTTTTCCAAATAGTTGTGACCTTTATGGTAAGGCACAATAATAGTTGTTCACACTACCCTTTGTTTTCTATACATAGATGGATTTTCTCTCATTTTAAAATAACAAAAGTCTGATGTTCTTCTTCACTTTCGAAAAATTAAATATTTTTGCGTTACTATTCTCTTTGATTGACTACGACACCATGTTTTTGTATCAATAAGGTGAGAATAAAACTTTCCATCATTGAGAGATTGTTAATTCTTAAACTATGGTATAAGAGGGAAATAGTTTTCTTAAAGGGACATTGTGCATTCAGTTTATTCAATTTTTCCTTTCTATATCATTCTATTTTTACATACTCTGGTATATTCTTTTAAACTCATTCATTTAAGCTTATGATAATATTTTTTGTTTTTGAGTACATGTTTTAAACTCTATTTTTTATGTTTGTGCAAAGTTACTATCTATGGTTATTTTAACTTATACGCATATAGTATGTTTATTCATTATAAAGAAAATAATTCTTGTACTCAGTTCAAAGATTTATGTTCTGATATTCCATATTAAATTTAATAACTTAAAAAGTACTATATATAAGCTTGCATATTATTTATTTTTAGATAGATATGAAATTTCTCAGTTATCAATTGAAGCAATCAATTATGCAAGTTCAAAACTTATAGCTGCTTTCACGTTGAAGCGTGTTTTTTTTCCTGAATATGGTAACTGATTTTTGAAATTTTCTCCTTAGACATATATCACTATTGTATAATGTATGTATGTATGTATATTCTTATTTTCTTCATTATTGTTTATATGATTAAAGATAAGTGATTTATTATTTAGCGTATAATTCATTATTAGAGGTCTTGATTGTGATAAGGGACAAATACTCAAAGTCATACATGTTGCTATTGCTAATATTTTTAAGAACCTATTTGGTCATATTTAATGTATGAATATAGTAAAAAAAAATTATTGCAAAATTCAATACAATTTTGAACTGCGAGATGGCGCGGGCAAATTACTAATTTATGTATAGTGGAGAATTATTTTTAAATCAGTAGGAATGTACGCAAATAATATAGTGGAACACATCATTTTACCAAAAACATAATATATTTTACAACCAATAAAAAGGTTTATATTTAAAAGAAAATATAAATGAAAATTAATAAAACATTATAAGATCAATATAGTTTAATAATAAAAAAATTGATAAAATAGAAGTTGGAATTTAAGTATTTGTTTTATTAATCTAGTTAAAATAACAATATAATATAGAAAATTTTATGAAAAAGTATTGAAGAAAGAAAAGAAATAGGAGTCGTCCAAAAAAGTCTAATTTGTTTACCTATTCTCATTACCCAACCTTCATAACTTATTTCCTAAAAAAAAATCGCATCATGATTTATTTTAATTTATTTTTTTTTGCATATTTTTTTTTAAAGTTTACACGATTTTTTTCATTTATTTTTGTTTTATTTAATTTGCTAATTATTATTATTTATTATTTTAATCCTTATCCAAACCCCAATTCTCAACTAATTTTTTAAATTTAATCCTATATCCCACTAACTACGTTCCTTTAAATTAGCACCAGATTCTCACCCAAAAAATATTATATAACCCCACGTTCAGTTGAAAAAAATATACAGAGAGATATAGGGACACATAGAGCAGATTGAAATAAAGAGAGAAAAAAAAACAAAAGCAAAAAGCAAAGAAAAACAAAATGGAAATTTTATTTTGAGAATTAGAGGTTTTGATCGTGATTCCAAATTCGTGGATAACAACTTGCTTTTGTTGTATCACTTTTCGCAGCGAGTTAACTATAAATTCTCGCGTGATTTAAATAATATTACTTGTACGAAAATTTGATTCCAGTAGTATGAAATTCTTCAAATTGTATGTATTATGTTTTTTATTGTTACGTTATTATTATTATTTGTTATTATTATGCTTTTTAGATGCAATTTGTAATTTATACGGCTTCATGATATTGAATTGTTAAACTTGAATAGACAGATATTTTCTGGCTAGTTTTCACTTCAGAAGATTTGTTGAATTTATAGAGAACTTGTGACTAAACTAAAATTTAATCGATTAGTGATTTCAGAAAAGCTTTAGTTGAAATAAGTTCCCTTTTAATTTGTTTATTTTGATAAAATAGTAAGTCGTAAAAATAAATAAAATAAACTGTTGAAACAAGCAGAAGAAAAAAAATTGATTAAATAGAGTAGAAAAGGTATTTTTTTTTACAAAAGTCAACAATAAAAAATAGAAAAGGGAAGTAGTAATGTAAAAAAAAGATTTAAAATAAAGGAAAGATAGTAAACTTTCAAAATGAGTTAGTTTAAAAAAATATGTTAATAAAAAAATGGAAACTAAAAAAAAATAAAAATTACTTATTGAAAATTTGAGAAGACAGGAATGTAATAAAATAATATACTAAAGATACAAAAAAAAACAGAGGCTAATCACAAAAAAAAAAAAAAAAAACTTCTAAGAAAGAGAAACAGAAGTGTTAAAAATAAAAATAAAAAGAAGAAAAAAAACGGTACACTAAAACGGGCAAAAAGTAAAAGATGAGAAAAAAAAAAATTAAAATAAAAGAAAATCTTTTTTTAAAAAGAAGAAATTGTCTTAATCTCTTTAGATTTTTTTTCTAGAATTAATTATAAATTTCATACAATTTACCTCCTATTTTAGATCTATTTTTTTTAAAAAAATATAATTCTAAATTAACTTGAACTATGAAAATCTTTTTCTTACACAAATTCTAATTCCTACTATTAAACACCTATATAAATGTTACACATAATACATTAATCTATATAACAAAAATGTAATAAAGAAATAATAATATAATTAAGAAAATAAATAATAATCATAAATAGGGTTGATGGTTCAAATTTTGAATGGACACAAATCGAAAATATAAAATCCTTTTCCATAGATTAAAATAATAAGGCGATTTATTAAAAGGTTTACAATAAATGAGAGAATAAAAGTAAAAATATTTTTATTATTATTTAAAATATATAATATTAAAATTAAGTCAGTCATATCAAAGTAATGAAGCGGCCGGTGCTAGAACCACGGGAATCGAGGGTGCCTAACAACCTTCCTCTGTACAGGAATTTCTTACCTGTGGATTCTAGTCGCAGGACCAGTAAAATAGAGTCAATTTCTGTTTGCATTCAGTATTAAATAGGTGACTTAGAACACCAAACTCAATTCAAGTGGCGACTATTGAACAATAATTATCTCTTTTCCAAAAAGTCCTTTAATGGAAAACCTCGTTTTTCTTTAAAATAATTAAAAATAAAAAAAATGTTTAAAAAAAAGACCGTGACAGAGGGCGACTCGCTGGGGATTATTAACTAGAATTCGAAGCTGAGTAAATATGGATTTATGTATGACTTAGATTTAGTAATTTAGTTGGATATTGTCTTATTTGTCTTAATTTAAATTATGAAAAAGGGAAGTAGAACGTTAAAAAAAAGATTAAAATAAAGGAAAAGAGACACTTCTTAAAGAAAAGAAATATTATAAATATAAAGAAAATAAAAACTGGAACAACATAAAATAAACAAAGTAAAAATTACTTATTGTAAAATTGAGAGAAGAAGAAATGTAATAAAATAAATATTCTAAAGATAAAAAAAAAACAGAGCTAATCACACAAAAAAAAAAAACTCTTAAGAAGAGAGGAAACAGAAAAAAATATAAAAAATAAAAAGGAATAACGAAAAACAACATGCCAAAAAAAAGATGAGAAAAAAAAATTAAAAAATTAAAAAGAAAAACCTTTTTTTAAAAGATATTGCATTCATCTATTTAGATGTTTTTATCTAGAATAATTATAAATTCATAAATTTACCTCCTATTTTAGATCTAATTTTTTTTTAAAAAAAATTACAATTCTAAATTAACTTGAACTCTAACAAATTTTCCTACACAATTTTAATTCCTAACTATTACACACCTAGAGAATTCTAAACGTAATAACATTAATATATTATATATATATATATATAATCTATATAATATATATATATATTACTATATATTATATATATATATATTCAATAATGTATAAAATGAAATAATAATAATAATAAAATAAATAATTAAAATTAATAAATAATAAATCTGAGTGTTTCCCAAATTGTGAATGACACAAATCGAAAATAAAATAATAAAATAAATTTCAATAAATTTGAAAATAAATAAGACGATTTCTAAAAGGTCTAAAATAAGGAGAGAATAAAGAAAATCTTTTTATTTGAAGTAAATAAATAATATTCAAAAATTAAAGTAAGTATAACAAAGTTAATGAAGCGATCGTGCCTAAATAAAACCACGGGACTCGAGGGTGCCGAACACCTCCCCTCGGTAATAGATTCCTTACCCAAATTTTAGTTCACAGACAAGTAAAAAATTTTTCAGAGTGCAACTTCGTTTTGATTAGAGATTTTAATAAGGTACTGGGACAACAAAAACTCAATTCCAAGTGACGACTCGAATAATAATTATCCTTTTCAAAAAGTACTTTAATGGAAAAAAAAACTATTTTTTTTAAAATAATTAAAAATAAAAAAAATGTTTGAAAAAACAGGGGGCGTGACAATAGTTAATTGCATATTACTCTAATGAAACTTCTTCATTATGGTAACTGGTGAGCTAAACAATAATCTTCTAGGGATTCACATTTATGTTTTATCAGATTATATCTGTGAAAGTTAAAAAATTTTTTATTGAGGTTTTATTATAATTTGTCACATTAAGTATAATGTTAAAAGACCACAATTTAAACCTACTTGATGAATTCTATTTTGGGAAATAATTTTTACTGTCGATCACTCAAGTTGCTATTAGAAAAACGTCTTAACTTTTAATATAGGTTAGGTTCAATGTCTTTATTCATGTTATATTTATTTTTATCGCCTTCTCTTCTACTGGATCAATCCTCACACAAAAAGGGTGTTCGTGGCAACAAGTATAGAGTAAGTATAACAAAAACTTGTGACGCTCAACAAACTTGATTCTAACCCTTTTTAAACGTGATAATTGAGGTATATCTTAAAAAATCCATTTTAAATAATTACATTATAAAACAATGACCTCAGTTAATAATTAAAGAATAATGTTTTCAAAAATCTAGTTCACCATTGATGCATATAATAAGATATCTCAAATGTATTTAGTCAAATTGATACACATTTCTCAACCGCTAAACACCCCAAATCAATATTAATGTAATGCATACGAAATGTAATCCATTGCATAGTTAAAAGTCGTATGCACCAATTTTCTCTATAGTTATAGGATATAGGGGGGACATCATGAGAGTCCAATTATCTTCAGACTCATTTATCAGGGTTTAATACCACTAGGGCCTGAGCTATTTTTTATCGGAAAAATATCAACGCATGTGTTTCATCGATGTGTAATAAGAATGAGAGTATCATAAATAAACTCTATGGAAAAGATATCACAATAGTTCGCAGGTACACAATAAAGAGCTGTACCAATTATGTTGAAAAAACTTATATTAATATGGATTATGAATCGACCTATAACTAAGGATGATTCCATCCCCAATCAAATTTACATTAAATCACAATGCAACATTCAATTATATCACAACTATGATAGGTTATAACTAGTACTCAATTACATGTTAATTTCAATTCATGAATTGATAATCGTAGAAATGCTCGTATCACATTTATATGGGGAACTCCTTATTACTTATTTTCCTGACTTATTCTAGGACATTAAATAACATCTTCAGACAGTAGAAATTTCTACTTTGCCTTCTAATTAAAAGCTCAAATGTAAATGACGATTTGTTTCTTCTAAAAATGTTGTGATTGGTAAATTATTTTTCATATGTATAATTCTTATTAAGAATAAAAATCTAATGATACTGCTATATTTAGATTTGACTAAAAAACAGGTTAAAAATTACCCCGAGCCTCCTATTCAAACCTAAAATTCTCTTCTTGATTATTTTCATTCATGATGAAATAAATTTACGTGTCAAATTTGAGCTAAAATAGATTGTTATTTGACACTTAAAATCCAGATTTTATTCTAAGAAATTTATGGCTATATTTTCTTAATTCAGTATAAATTTTACAAGTTTCAATCTTAATTTTTTTATAATCACATAAAAAAGTTAATGAAAAAGACTAGAATTATTACCTTAACGTTTTGAGATAAAGGAAACTCAAATTTCACATGTATGTTATTGGTGTTGCCTCTAACTTCGTATTTTGATAAGAAATAATCCTTATTAACACTAATTAAATAGTATATTTGATGATGATGGATCAATATACTCACTACAAAGTGAAATGAACATGCTTTTTTTACCCAGTTATCCATAAGTATAAGCAACAATTTTTTGGGACTAAATCTACTTTAGTATATTAATTACTACTTATTAGTATGTATACATTTTCTTTTTCAAAGAATGAGAATCAACAAAGTCTCTAGGCTAAAATTTCTTGATTTTCTTTATCCATTACACCCGTATGGTAGATGTGCAACTAATGAGAATTGTAGAAAAGATGTAATTTTATACATAAGAAATACAATAAAATTCTTAGCGTTCATATTCTTTAATTAATATCATAGAAAATTAATATCAAACAATTTGTTCTTTTCAAAGTTACGAGGAGATATACATAAAAGGACTCATGGGGATCACCACTCTTGAATAGGTCCTTATGTGGTACAAATTAAGATTAATTAATCAATACAAGTACTTAATATCAAATGAGAAATAAAAAATAGAGTGACTCAGCTTTTTAAACAATAATAATTTGATACTCTGAGATGTTTGTCATACACACACTGCATTAATAATGTATTCAATTTGTCTGAGCCTGAGGACATGCCTTTAAAAATCAAAGATATATAATACATTTTTTTTTTCAAATTTGGACTGTTATTAATTATCATACTTCAAAATTCACTAATGATATATTATTATATTTCATTCCATTCCAATTTTTTATTTTTTTCTATATACTCCATCCTTTTCAAATGGGGTCGTAAAATGACAAAAGACTATTAAAGAGACAAATCATATATCCACTGATACCAAAACCTGTTATGAATGATAATCTAATTTTTAAAGGAAGATAACAAAAAAAAAACAAAAAAACGAAAGCCGGGTACAAAATTTCTTAAGAAAAATTTTATTTTGGGTAGTAATCAAATAATTTTAGGCCATCAACTAAATACAATATCATATTGTTAACTTAATAAGCTCTAAAAGTTATTAATTTTTGTAACTAAACCTTTTTGTTTTCAATAACAAGAAATTTAACTACTGCCCCTGTCCCTAATTACTGCCACTTTGAAAGGACAACACCTATAAGAAAAATCCGTATTAACATAGATTTTTCATGGTTATGATATAATTTTTAGAAATCATACTAACAATACAAATATTTTTAATAACCACAATCTATATCTATATTACATTAAAAAGCATGAACTCCTAAGTTGAATGTTAAATTACTATAATATCTCTAACTTAAGTTGTGATTTTTTCAATGAGTTTGATTTTTCTGATAAGTTGTGACTTTTCTCAAAGGGTTGTGATTTTCCGATGAGTTATTACATTTCCAAAAAGTTTTGGCTTTTCCAAAGAGTTGTGGCTTTTTTAATAAGTTGTGATTTTCGAAAGGGTTGTGACTTCTAAGAAAGGTTATGTTTTTTAAGATAAGACACAAAAAAAAATACTTGTTCATACTACCCTTTGTTGACTATATATAGAGGGAATTTCTCTCATTTTAAACCACAATTTTTTTTTATCTCTACTCTTCTTCTTCGTGCATTGTAAAAATATCGTATGATTTATTATCGTTGAGTGACTTTGAAGTTAAGAGGAACATGAGTTACCACTATTCTGATGAAGTAAATTGTTCTATCCTAAGAGGATATGTCCCTTAACCTGGAGCACTTGAGGAATAATTATGATAATATTATAATTATTTTTTTGCTTAGTATATGTTGAACATCTTGCATTTCAAACATACTTTTCACCATCTTTGTAAGACAACAAAGTTTAAGAACATTTTCACAACTAGAAAATTAAAACTAGTAGCGAAACTAGAATCAGAAACATATTTTAAAAAAAATATACGAAATAATTTCTTCAAGAAAAATTGTTGTTTCATTTGTGTTTTAAAGAATCTTCATAATTCCAATAAACCTTTGCCAGAAACACGAAGTTAAATGAACAGTTGAAGAACAAAAAAAAGAATGAAGAGCTGAAATTAAGTCACAAATCTAAAATTGTTACAACACATTACAGAATCTAGAAAATTTTTAAGAAGAATTTTAATATGGAACAGATAAATCCGTTGAAGTCACACTGTCCCCTTAGGAAATTATCCCCTCAACGACAGTTAAAAACTATTAGATACTAGATTTAGTAGTTGAAAAAGAAGTCCATGAAATTCTATATAAAATGGAGGAATCCCTTCAATTATATATATATAGATATATTATTATATATAT
Source organism: Solanum habrochaites (assembly GCA_027704765.1). Classification (NCBI taxonomy): domain Eukaryota; kingdom Viridiplantae; phylum Streptophyta; class Magnoliopsida; order Solanales; family Solanaceae; genus Solanum; species Solanum habrochaites. The sequence continues at coordinate 14,217,076 of JAKWJA010002493.1, forward strand.
ATATATATATATATATATATATAGATATATATTATATATATAGGTTAGTGCGAAACGGTGAGGTATTTGTAGAAAACACAGGGTAGTGCGAAAAGGTTCTTATTGTGCCTTACCGGAAAGGTTCACAAACTTTGGAAAATTCACAATCTTTCAGAATGATTGTCACCTTGCCTAAAGTCACAACATTTAATAAAAGTCACAAACTTTTCAATAAAAGTCGCAACTTTTCATAAAGTCACAATTTTCATAAAAAGTGCAAATTTGCATAAGTCACAACTCTTCATAAATGTCGCACATGTTCATTTTCATTCAACCTTTTAAACCCAAACAGTATATACATTATTATGTAAATATTCCATATGTGAAGTTAACATGATATAGTCCAAAATCATTTGTTTTTGTTATCAGTTTCTCTTGTGATGTAAATATGTGCTTGTAAATATCTTTTTAAAAACTATTAAACCCCTCAAAATTTAGAGAATTGTCACAATTTATATTTCTGATATTCAAGATAAAATAATTACTTTATTTATCAATGATTCTTATGCGATTTAGATTGTTAGAATGTTTGCTTCAAAATAGTTATTACTATATAAACATTTCTCTTTTGTTTTACTGATTTACTATTTCTTAATATTTAAGTATTTTAGGCAAAGAAAAGTTTATATGACTTGTAGTAACGATATTTGAAGTTTGTATTAGTTTTTTGTTTTTGTTAACAATTTCTCTTGTGATATAGATATATGGCACCCTACATAGAAATTTTGTGTTCTACGTGGCGTCCTACATGTATAATGCTATGTACGACACATGTGTCTACATATTCAATTTTATACAAGTCTAAGTGTTTACTTGTTCATACTCAAAGTTGGAGGGCATAATTCATGTTGAATCCAAGTTAAGACTCATTTTTATGTATTAGTCCTTTTTTTGCTATTTACTATTTCTTAATATTTCACTATTTTCGATAAAACAAAGTTCATATGACTTGTAATAACTCCAGAGAAAGTTTGTATTAGTTTAATTTTTATTATAGTCTAAATTAATTATTTTTGTTATCAACTTCTCTTATGGTGTCGATATATGTTTTTTAATATACTTTTTCAAAATTATTAAACTTCTCAAGATTTAGAGAATCATCACATATTTTCGAGATACTCAAGACGAAAGAATGATTTTATTTATTAGTACTACTTATGTGACTTAGATTGTAAGGACGTTTGATTAAAAATAGTTATTACTATATAAACATTGTCCTTTAGTTTTACTAATTTACTATTTCTTAATATTTCAGTATTTTCATCGAAGAAAAAAGTTCATATTTAAGCATTTATATATATTTCACAATGTATTATCAAGTTAACAAAATTTCTAACTTCAAAATACATTATTTTAAAATTTTATGATTTTTTTAATAATAAAACTCACAAAAATTTAAAAATATGTCAACATATATGAATCAAATGACGTCTCCACATGTTCATATGACATCTAAAGAGATTATGTTAAATACATGTGCAAAGAACATCTGATTAGATGACAAGAAAAACATACAACAAATATCATTTATAAGGTAATATTAGTAAGATACGACTATTTACATGATTCAACCTCATCAAATTGAGATAAATATGTACATTATTTCATTTAACCAATAAAATTGTTCATTGACCATCTTTATAGGTTTGTGTGAATAAAATATATACATGACGATCCACATTGAACATTCACAAAAGAATGTGTAATATTATTTTATGCAAAACTTATCATTCAAATCTTCGCTTAAATTTTTTGAATTGATAATCACGTGCAAAACACGTTTCAAAAAAGTAATGTTAATAATAAAAGTAATGAATGCAAACAATAATAATTTAATCTCAAGAAAATATTTATATAAAAAATTAATTGCTACATATCATAGCTAATGAAAATAAACAAACTAAAAAAGGAATGAAACATACATAAAAACACACTTTAAATGAGGACAAACAAGTCAAGGATATATGAGAATCTCTGAGACAAAAGCCCATAGAATCCAGTGGACAACATAGACATACAAATCTATACGAATTAAATAGAAAATATTGGTCAACGATGCTTAGAGGTGTTTTTTTTATTTTGGATCTTGAAACATTAATGTTTGTTCGAAGATAGAATCATTAAAAAGACATAATAAATACCATCATCCTCCCATTCAATTGATTTTGACAATACTAACCTTTATGGAAATCGAATAAAATTGTTCTGATAGTTATTCATCGGCATTAATGCATGCATTGCAGAGTTGTTCATTGAAGATTCCATTTGTGGTATTACAAAAGCAGCTGTTGGAGGATCCATTATTAGTGAATTCGTTGAAAAAGTCTTTATTGAAAGTATTGGAGGAGCCATTATAGGGGCCCTTCTAAGATCCATTTGATGTGTAGAAGAATGCATCTACAGAATCAATGGAGGAAATAATAGTATAGATGAATAAGGAGGAATCCACGAGGGGTCCACATAAGGTACCATTAGAGTTTAAAAAGTTACTGGGTAAAAAATTCTTGAAGCATTTCAGCAGAAGGAAATGAGAATTGTTAGTGGATCTACCATATCCTCTATTATTTGAGCCACTTCAGGAAACATTAGAGAAGATCTTGGACCTAGCAGGGGTCCACTAGAAACTATTGAGGAAGAAACCAAAGGGAAACTACAATCGTGGGAATCACTAGAAAATTAGTTGAGAGACCTGCAGTAGAAAACCTATTCATCAACTTTAGTTTTCAGTTTGTGGAACATTTTATGTTTTGTTTCGCGGCATACATTAGATCATTAGTTTTTATGTCATTGGAAATCTTTTTTCCATTTTATCACTTCATGCATTATATTTGTCTTTTCTTTGATGTCAGTTTCTTTTTGTAGCTTGTATAATTGTTTCTTCTTCTTTTTTATCATTTTCTTGATAAATTCTTCTGTTGTCATCATGTATTTTTACCCATAAGATGGTGGAAGCGCCCTAAACTTATTGAAAGTTTCTAGTGCAACTTTATTATTTGGATAACCACAGATTCTGTATAGTACTCACTAAATCTGAGGCTAGCTACTTCACAATCACATAGCACTCGAGCCTTTTTAAGGGCTACATTTTGTCTTTTCTTATATATAACTTTCCTTTTAATATCATTTTAAATATACATGATCTTTCCCTTTTTCTTGGGATTGGTAAAGTGGAGGAAGAGGGGAAAAAATTGTGTTTGTTCGGAGTGTATTGAAAGACATTGTTGTTTTGTTCCTTGCCTACGATAGAATGCATTTATAGGAAAAGATTAGACTCTATGAATCTTTGACTATTTGACTTTTGGAGAATTCCAAGTTGTTTTCTAGTAATTATTTTTGATTAAAACTAAATAAGGGTGCTTTATCTACCAAGTTAGTTATATGTTCCGCTCTAAAAAATATATGTTAGTTTTATGGATCTGGTTATTATCTTGATCAAAATTATGAGTCAACCTTTTTACAGGGACTAATTAGATGTGGTTAACTTATTGAGTTATTAAGTGTAAAGAATTATTACTAGAAAAAAATATGTAATATTTATATAGTTGTACAAATTAAAGATTAAAACAATAAAACATTTACGTGATGAGAATTTTGAAAATATCAATTACAGTAGTATTGAAACGTGCCTAAAAAAACTATAATGTTAATTTTGATTATCACTAAGGAAATTCAATTATTGATACTAATTTAAATTGTTATTTTTGTAAGATTATAATCATTGCCAGTGTGAGAATGAGAATACATTATCATGTTCTCTATTTCTTTTTGAAAAAAAAATCAATTTAATAGAAATTAATATTATTTTTCAGTAGTATTAAAATTTAAATATTTCTCATATTTATTTTGTTTAGATCCGATTACTATCAAGACTAAAAACTAAAAAAGGGTGTATAAATACCAAGTTACCTGTTATTGACATGAAATAAATTAGTAGCTATGAAATAGGTCTTATCTTGACCAAACCTTATGAGTCAAAACATTTTTAAGGAGAATAATTTTGGGTGGCCTTTTTAAATTTTTGAGCAAGTAGAATTGCAAATATGGTCATAGAGTAAGAAAATATATTTGCTTACTCATTTAATCATAGTGAAAAAACATAATTTTAATTTTTTATATATGCGCAAAATTAAAGATTAAAACAATCAAAAATTTGAAATGAGTGAGAATTTTAAAATAGTAATTTCAGTAATATCTCAATGTGCATAGAAACTATAAAGTTAATTGTTATACAAAAAAGAAATTCAAATATTTATTAAATTTTAAATTGTTATTTATGTAATATTATAGTTATTGCAGCGATTACAGAACACATTATAATATTTTCTATTTGTTGAAAAAAATGCATATTTAATAGAAATTTAATACTGTTTTCCAGTATATTAAAATTTAATTATTTCTTAAATTGAGTTTTTTCAGTACGATATTCACAAGAAGCCCTTAACTGATATTAAAAAAACAAATTTTTTTAGGCAAATAAATATAAATTAATTCAAAAAAAGACAATTACAAAATGATTGTTTAGAATAGTGGAGAAGGATTTTTTAAGAATGTATCACACAAGATAGTTAGTGGTAGATGTCTTACTAAATCTTTATATATAAGAATAGATTATTTTACATGATGAAATTTTTATGTGAGTAAGTAGACTATAAAATCTAGGTATTCATTATTAAGTTCAATACTTTTGTAGCCTAATGATATCTATAAAATTAAAAAATAAAAATAAACAATAATCGCTTGAGTTTATATATAGTTTGCCTCATTATATTTGATGTTAAAAGGTCACTATTTAAACGTCTCAGTGAATTGTAGTTTTGGAAATAACTTTTGTGTCAATCATTTAGTTTCGGTATCAAAATTATTATTGACTTTTAGTTATTGCTAGTTTAATGTCTTCCATTTTACAATATCTCTGTTCATCAATCTCATTTTTTACATATTAAATAACTAGTTTGGAAGAATGTCTTGAACATTACCCTCTACTACGATGGAAAATTTATACGGGTTCTAACCTCATGTACAGGACACAATTTATATCAATCAACTAATTCTTAAAAAAATAAAATATACATTTCATATGTATAGAAAGTTTAAAACGGTTAAACAAGGAATATATTAAACTCAGAATAAGAAGATATCCAATATACAAAAATACATAAGGAATTATAAGATGATTAAAAATACAAAATTTTGTGAAGGAGAAAAACTAGCATGGTGAACGCAGTCACACGCTACTCCGCCAGCTCTCAGGGAGGTTGATCATCTTCTATGATGAGTCGTTCCCACATCTCAACCCTTAAAATGCTGATCACAGTCTGATTTTCCTATGGAGACGTTTTATATTAATGTAACTAGGTTAATTACCAGTGCTTCGCATGGGATGAACTAGTTCATAGGCTTACATATTGATCATTCGGGTTAATATTGGTATTTTCGATATTGATTGGCAAAATCTTTTTATCTTAAGGCAACGTGTTTCGCCGAATTAAAGTGTACTATATTATAAAAAAATTATTTTTGTTGATACAAAAAATTATGAGTCATATATTAATAAGTTTAAGTATAAGGAATAGAAAGTTAAAGAAAATCACCCTGGAATAGTTGGTAAATTAATGAAAATTTTAAATTCTAAGAAATCATAAAGAAAAACATTAGAAATTAAAAAAGAGACAAAAAACGTTAAACAACAACATTCAGCAAGTAAAGTGGGAACATCACGTCCATACAAGGATCATAATTAACTAAATTCAGAATGGAGTCTTGGACTCCTTTCTTTGGACCAACTCAATCGGTCTCGTTTTTTTATGGTATGTCATATCAAAGGATAGTGCTAAAAAATGACCCTAAAAGTGTTATTATCATAATTGTTTTCTGTCATTGTCCCGCCAAAATAGGAATTACTATTTTTAAGGTTTCATATACAGCGGGGGGACTTATTTGGATAAAAACATATTCGTGTTATAGTTACAGATGCAGTTACAAAAAGTATTGCAATACTAAACCAAGAAGTAGGGTGCAAGTCTGGGCTGTTCACTCCGGATAAATAAACCAAAATTTTGAACCCAACATATTTAAAATATCACAACATAATTTTCGTGGAGCACTTGAACCAGAAATATCCAAAAATAATAATAAAGACGACCTACTTTATAACAATCAAGAAGAAAAGACACCTGTGCTTTTTACTATATTTTTAAAAAAATAGGCTTTAGGGGTTGTTTGATCTAAGTTTAAAGGCCACAAATTTTGTCTGTGAAAGCAGTCAAAAAGGTATTTAATTTCTTTTCAAAATTAAAAGAGTGTTATCAAAAGAAATGAGTATAACTTCACAAAATGATCTTTAATGATAATTAATAGTTAATTATCGTTAAAAATATGTATTTTTAGAGGAATGATTACTCTGTATAAATGTTCCTAATGTGTTATAACAACATTGAATGATGACAAATTAATTTAATGTTAGTAAAAAGGTGATGCAACACTCTTTGTGAATGTGCCAGATTTATGTCGATCAAAAAATTATATTTTGCTATAGTGTATTTTCAGGACATTTTTAGTTCACAAAAAACTGATATCTTATATGTAAAAAATAGAAGACAATAGGACGTATTGACAAATTAGTTAACTTGTAAGAATAGATGTGGGACTAAATTGTCTATACACAAATATTATAGAATAGTGCAACGTTCATACAAAAAATTTTGTGATCAGGACAAACAATCAAATAATATACCTGTGGCAAGCAAGAGAGAAATAATTTTGGTACTTTTAACAAACTTCATCATTGGTTCTGTATTAGTTATGAAAAATTTGTTGTTCTGTGCTATCAAATATAGCACAACCCACAAGCAATCTTAGCAAAAGTATATGAAGTGATCCTGTAAAATGAGACAAAAGAGAGGATATATTTTCAATCTTGTTCACTGGAATTATGAATAAAATTCAAAAAAAGCCACCAAAATAGCTAAAAGAAATTGCAATAGATACATGATACACTATGATTTATAGTAATAAATTAAGCTTCAGGAAATAGGAGGAAGAAAACTTTGAGAAACAAAATACACTTTATAAGAAGCATAATTAATGAATTTAATTTGAAAAAAAAAACATAAATGTAATAATGACACAAATAAAAGATTTGTTTACTAAAGAACCAAATGTAATGAATTCAACCATCAACCATTTCTGCAGTGTTATGAGTTGTGCACTAAAAGCTCCAATAGTAGTAATGTCGCTTTGCAGTTGAATCAATTTGCATTGTTTATACGAAAAATCATGTAGAAAGGGACAAAAGAGATGTAACACCCCATAGCCAAAACAGACCAAAAGCAATCTTTACAGAAAAAAATCTGTAGGTTCAACCAACGGCGGCATCGACGGACCGTAGCTTGACCCACGTTCCGTCCTGTACAATCGTCGATGGGAACAGAAACTCCCAAAATTTTCAGCCCAGAAAAATTGGTTAAGTCTTGGACGACGGACGGACTTACGGTCCATAGGTAAGACGATGGTCCGTTGTCCGTGACCGTCGATCGAGACCCCATTCACCCACTCTATGACAAGAACAACAGATAACCAACATGGTCCATAGGTGGAAATTTGCAGACAGTTAAGGGGAAATGCAACTGATTCAACTTTAAATGGTCATAACTCTTAGTACAAAATGAACTAGGTGTCCCATTACCTATCCACATATAGATAATTGAGTTATCTTTCCATAGCCACCGACCTTGATAAAATCAAACCTTCGAGTAAAATGTTATTCCAATTTTAGTAAAAAAGCATGTCGAACAGGCCCAGTCGATGGACCCAACGACGGGGCGTCAGTCAGATAACATACCATCAGTCCTGGGCATCGTTTAGTTCAACAACAACTTTTCTAGGGGTCTTTTTTACCTTTCCCACTTCGCTTAAACCTTAATTTACATCGTTTTAACCCTAATTCATCAAATTTTAGTCAGTTTAAGCCTAGAAACATAACTAAAACATATCTAAGTCAAATCATTAAATCAAAAGTTAGAAAATTAAAATCAAGAATGGAGAAAAAGCTCAAGAACTCTAGTTCAAGAACGAAGCAAGTTTCCAACAGTTCCAGCAAAGAAATCTAAATGTTTCTCCGTGAATTTCATCAACAGGTATGTGAGATTTTTCTAATGAGTTCCTTTCACCCATTTGGTCCCTAGTTTTCAGTCTGATTCTTGATTTTATTATCATGATTAAGCCTAGGGTTTCAAGAACTTTGATAGAACTTCATGAACCTATTAAAAACATGTTCCAAATAAGATTATCATTTTATTACTCATATTATCACATGAATTTCAGAACCCTAGCTTTGTATTTCTTTATATCTTCAATTACACATGCTAGGTCAGATATTTCAGACACTTCCGATATACATGCCTCAGTTATAAATGTATAATTTCTAGATTAATTGTTGCATTCTCAGTTTGTATGTTCAGTTTTGAGCTATCCAATATTTACAGAAACATAGATATAATTAATAAATTTACAGAATTCATGGGAGTAGCATAATACCGAGTTGGACTAGGGTTTAGCATACCCAATAGTCCCATAACTACTAGCCAAGTAGATCGTTAGTCCCATCTGTGGGAAATCAGTTTAGCGATCACGCGAGCATCCCTTTATACCTTTGGCAGGGTATATTGGGTCCTCTCGATGGGGCGTATACAATTGAATCCACATTTAGCTCATGTGGTTTTATTATCGGTTATTAGTGGCTCACACAGATCAGTCAGACTCTATGCATTGACCATTTATCAGTATATTCAGTATTCAGTTTCACCATGTTATAAATTGTTCATTGCATTTATTTAGCTCAGAATTCAGTTTATCATGTCACATTATTATACTTGCTTTTATGCATGTTCTTTTATGTTTGATTTCAGCTTTACTCTATCCTACATGCTCAGTACATTTCAAGTACTGACACATACGTGTGCTACATCTTCTCGTGATAAAGGTTTAGGTTCTCAGCATCTAAATCACGCATAGATCGACTTCTGATCTCCTGTTTAGCAGATTCAGTGGTGAGTCCTCATTCTCCGAGGACAATAGTCGTGAGTGTCATTTCAATTTTTAGTAATTTAGTTTTAGTTTTTTCTAGATTTAGCTAAGGGATGGTCTCAGTATTTTTAGTCCAGTTTAGAGGCTTATTTAAGATATAAATAGATTCAACTTAGTATTGAATTAATATTTCCTTTGTATTAACATTATTTTCAAATATCTCAGTTATATAATATGGGTATTCCCCATCTTTTAAGATCTATTTATGATTTATATTATGCATCAACTTATTATCTTTATTATGCTCATGATCATGCCAGCAGGGTTAGCTTGGGATCACTTGTGTTTCTAAGTTCTGTGTCCGCGTATCGATGGTAGATTGGAGCGTGACAAAACTTCATATCAGAGCATTAGGTTTAAGTGTCCTAGGATGTCATAAAAGCCGCACTAAATAGAGTCGTTTTCATGGGTGTGAAGTGCACCACATCTAATGAGAGGAAGGCTATGAAGTGTTTTAGGAAAAACTTCACTTTCTTGGTATTCTTATCGTGCGTGAGGTATGATATTATTCAATTCTAACTTTACGTTTTACATTTCAGATCATGCCTCATCGTAGAGATAATGCTAGGAATGCGAACGCTAGGAATGCAAACGCAGCTCCTGCAGTCCCAGATCAGGAAGTCTCTAATGCTGAGTTCAGAACAATCAGGTTTATGCTCATGTGAATGAAAATGGTGGGTTAGTGTCATCCAGGGTTCGTGACTTTGTTAGGATTAATGAGGATCCTCAGAATTTCTTGGATGAGATCAAGAAGATCTTTGAGGTAATGCACGTCACTGGGAATGATCGGGTTGAGTTAAAATCATACCAGTTGAAGGATGTTTCTCTCATATCTCGTAAACTTAGTGGAAGAAGAATAGCGGTGCAGATGTAGCTCCTATCACTTGGGATTGGTTTAGTGATACTTTTTTCGACAGTTTTCCCCAATAGAGTTGAGAGAGGCAAATGCTTAGGAATTCATGAACTTAAGGCAGGGTAACATGACAGCCCAAGAGTATGGACTCAATTTTAACCAACTCTCAAGGTATGATTTTCACATGGTTGCTGACTCCAAGGCTCAGATGAATAAGTTTTTGTATGGAGTGTCAGATTTCATGAAAACTGAGTGCATAAATACGATGTTACTTGGAGATATGATCATCTCTAAGCTTATGACTCATGCTCATCACGTTGAGGGTGATAAGTTTAGGGAACATGCTAAGGAAAATAAAAAGTCTAGGATTGGGAGCTATGACTATTCTAAGCAGAAATCGGGTGTTGGAAATTGCTCGCAAGATCAGCAGAAGTTTTCGGCTCCAGTCCTCATCAGCTAGTGTTCTATCCTTAAAAACAGGTATGAAAATAAGGGTAGAACACGAGGCTCTAAATTTAAGAGAAGTGTTTACGGAACCAAGACTTACCTACTTGCCCTAAGTGTGGTAAGAACCACCCAAGCAAGTGTCTTGCAGGAAAATAGGGATGTTTTGGGTGCGGTTAGTCTGGTCACAGGTTGAGTGATTGTTCTTCTAGAAAATCTCAAGGAGGTGGTAATGGTAGACCTCAGTCTACAACTTCAGCAGCACCAACAAGTCACCCAATTCAGCAGGGTAACTCATCTGTTACATGTGGCGGTCAGCGCCAGAACATGTTGTACGCTCTTCAAACTCGCTAGGATCAGGAAGGTTCTCCTGATGTAGTCACTGGTATGTTACGTGTCTTTGACCTTAATTTTTATGCATTATTAGATCTAGAGGCTACTCTTTATTTTGTAACTCCTTACATAGCAGTATTATTCAATGCGAGTCCAAAAACTCTCTCAGAACCTTTCTCAGTCTTTACTCCAGTCAGTGACCCAATTATTGCTAGATGGGTATACATAAATGCCCTGTCACAGTCTCTCATAAAGTCACCTCAGCAGATCTAGTAGATTTATAAATGGTAGACTTCGATGTCATTCTAGGCATGGATTTGTTACACTCATGTTATGCCTCAGTCGATTGTAGAACTAGGATTGTTCATTTTCAGTTTCAAGACGAACCAGTCTTAGAATGGAAGGGTAGTATCTTAGCGCCTATGGGTCGATTTATTTCATACCTTAAGGCTAGAAATATGATATCTAAGGTTTATCTCTATCATGTAGTTCGGGTTAAGGATTCTATCATGGAAACCCCAACTCTTGAGTCAGTTTCAGTAGCTTGTGAGTTTCCAAAAGTGTTTCCAGAAGATCATCCCGGAGTCACTCCCGAAAGGGAAAACTACTTTGGAATTGATATCCTTCAAGATACCCAGCCTATTTCTATTCCTCCTTATAGAATGGCTCCATAAGAGCTTAAGGAATTGAAAGAGAAGTTGAAAGACCTTCTAGATAAGGGCTTCATCAGACCTAGTATTTCACCATGGGGTGTACCAGTGTTGTTCGTAAGGAAGAAAGATGATTCACTCAGAATGTGCATTGACTATAAACAGTAGAACAAGGTCACAATTAAGAATAAGTATCTCATCTCCAGGATTGATGACTTGTTTTACCAACTTCAGGGTGCTAGCTGTTTCTCAAAGATAGACCTCAGATCGGGTTATTATCAGCTTAGAGTCAGAGATAGTGACATTCTGAAAACAGCCTTAAAAACTCGTTATGGTCATTATGAATTTGTAGTTATGTCGTTTAGACCAACTAATGCTCATGCAGCTTTCATGGATTTGATGAACAGGGTTTCAAACAGTACTTGGACTTGTTCGTTATCGTCTTTATTGATGATATCCTCATTTACTCTAGGAATTAGGATGAAAATGCAAGTCATTTGAGAGTTGTTCTGCAGAATCTTAAGGATCGCCATTCATTACTAAGTTTAGTAAATGTGAGTTCTGGTTGCAATCCATTTCTTTTCTTGGTCACATTGTATCTAGCGATGGGATCCAAGTGGATTCACAGAAGATAGAAGCAGTGAAACAGTGGCCCAGACCTACCTCTGCTACAGATATAAGAAGTATCTTAGGTTTAGTAGGTAATTACAGAAGGTTTGTGGAAGTTTATCCATAGCATCACCATTAACTAGGTTGACTCAGAAGATGGTCATGTTTCAATGGTTAGATAATTGTGAGAAAAGCTTTGCTGAATTGAAAACTAGATTGACTACAACTCCTGTATTGACTCTACCAGAGGGTTCAGATGGTTATGTGATCTATTATGATGCATCCAGAGTTGGCCTTGGTTGAGTGTTGATGCAGCAAGGTAAGGTGATAACTTATGCTTCTAGATAACTTAAGGTGCATTTGAAGAACTATTCAACTCATGAACTTGAGCTTGCAGCAGTGGTGTTTACAATCAAGATATGGAGACACTACTTGTATGATGTCCATGTAGATGTGTTCCCCGATCATAAGAGCCTTCAGTATGTATTCACCCAGAAAGAGTTGAATCTTGGCCAGAGGAGATGTCTTGAGTTCCTTAATGATTATGATATGAGTGTGCATTATCATCCTGGTAAGGCAAATGCAGTAGCGGATGCTCTTAGTAGATTATATATGGGTAGTGTAGCCCATGTTGAGGAACACATAAAGGAGCTAGTGAAGGATGTTCACTGGCTTTCTTGCTAGGGAGTTCGCCTTATGAGCATATCAGACAATGGTGTAACAGTTCAGAATATGGAAGAATTATATTTCTTAGTGAAGGTTAAGGAAAAGCAAGACAGTGATCCAATCTTGCTTGAACTCAAGGGTGCAGTCCATAATAAGAGAGTGGAGGTTTTCTCCCAAGGGGGAAATGGTGTACTTTGTTACCAAGGTAGATTGTGTGTTCCTGATGTGGCGAGTTGAGACAACATATGCTTGCAGAAGCCCATAACTCTAGGTATTCTATTCTTCCATGTTCCACTAAGATGTACCTCAATTTGCGGGAAGTCTATTGGTGGAATGACATGAAGAGGGATATAACAGACTTTGTGAGTAAGTGGCCCAATTTCCATCAAGTCAAGGTAGAACATCATAAACCAGGGGGTATGAATCAAGAGATTGATATTCCTACTTGGAAGTGGGATGTGATCAATATGTACTTCATCACAGGATTGCTGCGTACTCGCAGACAACAAGACTCCATTTCGGTGATAGTTGATAGGATGACTAAGTCTTCTCGCTTCTTGGCGGTCAAGACTACATATTCTGCAGAAGACTATGCAGGGCTTTACATTAATGAGATTGTGAGGTTGCATGGGGTTCCTTTCTCTATCATCTCATATAGAGGTCCTCAGTTTACCTCTCATTTCTAGAAGTCATTTCAAAAAGGTATTGATACTCAAGTTAACCTTAGTACAACATTTCATCCACACACGGATGGGCAGGCAGAGCGTACCATTCAGACCTTAGAGGATATGTTGAGATATTGTGTGATCTATTTAAAGGGTAGTTGGGATGATCACCTTCCTGTTATTCAGTTTGCCTATAATAATAGCTATCATTCCAGCATTCAGATGCCCCATTATGAGGCTTTATATGGGCGTAGATGTTGATATCTTGTTGGTTGGTTTAAAGTAGGTGAAGCAACTTTAATAGGGCCATATTCAATACTTCATGTTATGGATAAAGTGCAACTCATTAGAGATAGACTTAAGACAGCCCAACGTCGTCAGAAATATTATGCAGATGTAAGGAGAAGGGAAGTAGAGTTCCAAGTTGATGATTGGGTTTTTCTGAATGTCTCACCTATGAAAGTAGTGATGAGATTTGGAAAGAAAGGGAAACTCAATACTAGAAATGTAGGCCCTTACAAGATCTTGAAAAGGGTTGGCAAGGTGGCATATATGATTTAGAGTTGCCAGCAGAATTAGCAGCAGTGCATCCTGTCTTCCACATCTCACTCTTGAAGAAATGTGTGGGTGACCCAGCCTCTATAGTGCCATTAGAGAGTATGGCGATGAAAGATAGTCTTTCTTATGAGGATGTACCAGTTGAGATTCTTGACCGTCAGGTTAGGATGTACTTATCCGTAGAGAGAGCTACTTGGAAAGTAGAAGCAGCCATGAAAGCCAAGTATCCTCACCTCTTTCCTTCCGATTCCACTCCGGCTTGAGGAAATAGTTCCTCTTAAGTTTTGTAGTCATTCATGCGTGAATTAAGTCTTACAATCATGTTCCCTCAATTTGTACTTGCATTTTTCGCGTAATTGCATGTTATCGGAACTCAATTCAGTCAGAAACTCAATTCTCAGTGTTTAGTAGTAGGGTTTGCAGCTCTCTCCCAATAGTTCAACTAGTTTAGTCTTCATTCGAGGATGAAGTTTCCCCACAGGAGATAATGTAACACCCCATAGTCAAAACAGACCAAAAAATAACTTTACACAAAAAAAACTTCAGGTGTAACCAACGGTGGCATCAATGGACCGTAGCCTGACCCACGGTCCGTCCTTCACAACCGTTGATGGGAATAAAGCTCCCAAAAATTTTAGCCTAGAAAAATTGGTTAAGTCTTGGACGACAAACGAACTTACCGTACGCAGGTCAGACGATGGTCCGTAGTCTGCGACCATCAATCGAGACCCCCATTCACCCACTCTCTAACAAGAACTACGGATGATCAGCATGGTACGTAGGTGGACTTACGGTCCGTAGGTGGAAACATTCCAGATAGTTAAGGGGACATGCAGTTAGGTCAACATCAAATGGTCATTACACTTATCACAAAATGAATTCGGTGTCCCATGACTTATCCAGAGATAGATAATTGAATCATCTTTCCCTAGCCACCGACCTTGCTAAAATCAAACCTTCGAGTAAAAAGTTATACCTATTTTAGTAAAGGACTGTCGAACAGGCCCAGTCGACGGACCCAATGATGAGGCGTCAGTCAGACGACGGACCGTCAGTCCTGGCCATCGTTTGGTTCGACAACAACTTTCCTAGGGGTCTTTTTGACCTTTCCCACTTCATTTAAACATTAAGTTACGTCGTTTTGACCCTAAATCATCAGATTTTAGTCATTTTAAGCCTATAAACATAACTAAAACATATCTAAGTCAAATAATTTAATCAAAAGTTAAAAAATTAGAAGCAAAAAGGGAGAAAAAGCTCAAGAACTCTAGTTCGAAAATTAGAAGCAAGAAGGGAGAAAACTATCAAGAACCCTAGTTCAAGAACAAAGCAACTGTGCTAGCAAGTCCAAGCCCAAATCTAGTGTTTCTCCGTGAATTTCATCCCTGTTAGATTGATTTCACTATGGGTTCCTTTCCTTCCCCTTGGGTCTCTAGTTTTCAAGTCAGATTCTTGATTCTATTATCACGATTAAGCTAGGGTTTCTCAGAATTTGATAACCTTCATGAACCTATTAAATAACATGTTTTCCAATTAGATTATCATTTGTTACTTCAGATTCTATAATGAATTTGCAAGCCCTAGCTTTGATTATTTATTCTTTGATTTGCATATGCTAGGTCAGATATTTTCAGACAAACTTTCAGATATACATGCTCATTATCATTGTATCATTGACCAAGTTTAGTTGTTTACTTTATCAGTTTGCATGTTTCAGTTTTCGAGCTTCAAGTTTGTTACAGAAACTCATACATAATCTCGTATATTATAGAATTAATGGGAGTAGCATAATCTTAAGTGGAACTAGGGTTTGCCACCCAATGTCTAGAACTACTAGCCAAGTGGTTTGTAAGCCCCCTATGTGGGCATCATTTTAGTGATCACGCCACATGCATTTATAACCTGTGGCATGGTCTATTTCGGTCCCTTTAACGGGGCGTATACTCGGACTCCACTATGTAGCTCATGTGGTTTTCTTATCGATTATTTGTAGCTCCGATAAATTCATTAGACTCTCTGTATTGACCACTTAATCACTATATTCACTATTCAGTGTCACATGTTCTAAATTGGTCATTCATTAGTTAGCTCAGAGTTTAGTTATCATGTAAGATTATTATACTTTTCCTTTTATGCTTGTTCAGTTATGTTGTTTTATTCCGCTTTACTGTATCCTACATGCTCAGTTTCCCTATCAAGTACTGACCATATGTGCGCTACAGCTTCTCATGATGTAGGGTTCTCTGGTGCTCCAGCTTCGAGATAACCATAATCGTTTCCCGATCTCCAGTTTAACCGTATTCAGTGGTGCGTCCTCCTTCTGGACAACATCACAGTGTCATTTCAGTTTTTAGTTATTTAGGTTTTGAGGTTTGCTACTTTAGCTGGGGGCTTGTCCCAGTATTTCTAGTCCAGTTTAGGAGCTTCTTTTAGACATAGGAGATTCAACTTAGTATTGAATAAATATTTACTTTGTTATTAACCTCATTTGTTTTCAAATATCTCAGTTTATAGATATGGGTATTCCCCCATCTTTTCAGAGTAATTATGATTTCTCTATCGCATAATCCTATATCTTTAGTATCACTGATAATGCCAGCAGTGGTTAGCTTGGAGCACTTTGGGTCTATTTCCGTGTCTGTGTCTCGGGGTCTCTAGGCATGCAAGAGAAGATCAATTTCTATCAACATCCGCTTTGACAGATTTAAAAAAGGCCATTTCAATAAAACAGAAATTACCTAGTTTCGATGATCACCCTAGACTATAGAAAAGGCTTAATCTATGAAAACTTCCAAGAATGAAAAGAACTTCATAAAATCTTAATTAATGTATTTGAGTTTTACTATCCTATAGTGCGAAAAAAACCTAAAAATTACTGTGGCAAGAAATTCCCCTATTTATAGATAACATAGGATAGTGTGAACAAATATTTATTGTGCCTTTGAGGAAAGGTCACAACTCTTTGGAAAAGTTACAACCCTTCAAAAAGGTCACAACCTTTCATAAAAATAATAATTTTCATAAAAGTCGCAACTCTTCAATTATGTCACAACTTATTAAAAAGTTACCACTTTCATAAAAATCACAACTTTTCATAAAATTCACAACTTTTTTTTTTTATAAAAATTACAACTTTTCATGAAAAGGAAAGGCTAATTTTTGAAATAAATAAATTTATAAGAGAATTCTGGTTACTTGTGGTGCCACATAGGAGGGACTACTGTTCTCTTTTATATAAATATATGATATGATTAAAAACGATACTCCTACATCCGTTCATATTGCATTTAAATAAGTAATATATGTGGAAGGTGTTCCACGTATCTAATGGACGGAGGCAGAGGTGGATACTATGAACCAAATTGAAAATTTGCAGTATGCGGTCGTTGGAAAATTTACATTGTTGTAGCAGATTTGGAGGAGCTACGATTAATATTCCCAAGCAATGTAATATTAAGGGATTTGTCAAATTTTGTTCTACTTCCTTCGCAACCAATATTCTCTTAGTTAAAATCACCATGCAGGTTTTTTAACCTTATCTTGAAGGGGGCCTCTATAAGTGAGGCAACATGGGATATTCATACTTATTCTACAGAATCTATGATGCACAGTGTTAAAGATTAATGAAGTAACCACTATGGCAATGGCTTGGATTTCGTTTCCAAGCCTGTTACCAACTTTCTTTGTCAAAGAAAGTTTATTTTCTATGGCATCTGCAGTGGGGAAGCCTGTACAACTTGATCTTGCAGCGATTGATAAAACTAGACCAAGTTGAGCGATGGTGAAAGTAGGTGGATATGAAAGGAAATTTTCCTAAGTCGGTTATGATGGATAAAATAAATAAGAAGACTGGAGAGATGTGATCCGAAGAAATTCAAATTAGATATGACGATTTTACTATATATTGCTGTTAACGCAACATGCAAGGACATTAAAAAAAGAGTGTCAATCTTGTTCAAAAAGCAAGAGGTAACGGTGCTAGAAAAGGAGATTGGAGACAAGGAGAGGAACAAAAGAACCATGTGCATTACAAGGTGATTGGTCGTTGAAGACCGGGTCCATGGAGAGCTGGAAGATTAATAGGGTTTGCAAATTCTCAGGTAAGATACTACAGATACCTAAGTAGGGATTTGGGTCAACCAAGTCTTTTTGGGCAAAGCATCAACTGATCAAAAGCTAAGAATCGGATGTCAAAAAAATTTCTGCAAAATGTAAGAAGATATAGCCATGAGATTATCAATCAATAGAACGACAATCTACAGAAGACAGTGGTGTAGTTGAGAAGGAATGTGATAGTCGCAAGTAAATAAAAATAACTAACATACAGAGAAGGTAGATAAAGACAGGCTTCATTATGGTACCAGAAGTCAACAATGCTACATGGTTATCCGAAGTTGAAACATCCGAATGAGGAACTGAATCCTCTACCATTGGAAGCAGAGTTATCCCCAAAGTTATTGAAAAGCTCGGACATAGGAAATTGGCAGGCAAGTTGATTGGAAAATCCTGTATTAGGTTCAACGCAAAGAGAAATTAATCAATTATTTAATTATGAAAGCTCTAATTTAATTAGGTTCGGTGAAATCCAACAAGCTTTCGCATAGGTTCAAATGGGCCTATTTTCATAAATTTCTTCATATGGTTTTTGGAACCTTTTCAACCTACCCACACACATTACCAGACTATGTAGAAGAGTAAAGAGGCATGTGGTGAAGGCAACGGTAATGGTAACGTAGTTATGCTTTGGTCCATTCCGATTTTTTATGATATTGCCTGGTATAGGATATATAGGGAGCAAGTAGTACCGGGGGTTCACGATATTTTTAATACTTTTGTCTTATGTTTTAGTTGTCCAAAAGCCTTTGTGTACTAATTTTTTAATTTAAGTTTCCTTTATTTGCAGGAACTCGGTCTAAAAGATAATGCGGAGGTTTTTGAGGAAGAAATACAGAAAATATACCTAAAGAGCTTGTGACGGTTCGTCTGTGCCCGTACCGTCGTAGGTGGCATCGGAGTGCAACTCCTAAGGAAGATTGGATTCTGACCAAGTGTGGTTACAGTGCGTGACTGACCGGCGTAGCCTGACCAGTCAGTCCTGCTGGTTCGTCATGAAGATCAGAGAAGTAGTCCAGTACCCAAATTCCAGGAGTTTCAAGTGTTTTGGAACAGAGACCGCCCGACGGCCGTTGTACCCTCGACGATCCGTCATACCTGCCATCGGCGTAATGAAGAGTAGGAGCAGAAGAAATTCATAAGTGATGGGACGACAGAGTGCATGACTCTCGTGACCACGACCGATCCTCTCTATTTTCCGTCGATCCAGCGCGTTTTGGACAGATTTCCAGCAAATAGAGCCTTAATATAAATTAGGTTTTTTATTTTTTTATTAAGGAGTTCGCAACCTCATTTCGGGTAAGCAACACTGATTATTTTAGACTTTTGGTTGAGACCCTGGATATACTTTTTATCGAATCTTTGGTAACTTTGAATATTTTAGATTCTTGTATTGATTGTTGGTGAATTTTGTGGATCATCAAGTGAACTTGCTGGATTTTGACTCATTCCATTGAGTAGTGCATGAATTCTATATCATATCTTTGAATATTGTGATTATGACTATGGTAACTAACTCCATAACTAGGGTTGTGGGACCTAGGCGAATAATTAGGTAAAACCTAACTAAAATAACAATTCTACATATGGTCTTGTCATGTATTTGAAATAATTCTTGTGCCGCTTAGAGGTATTTTTAACTTAAACGGATGGCCCAACGTTAGAACGCGCTTAATTAATGGTACTTCCGAACCAAGGATGTAGATAATAGAAAAAATTTGTCAACAGAGATTTTAAGTGTATAACCGCTAATCGGTAATAGTGATTGGTACTAGTACTAACTTATCAAATATCGAATACGATGCTTATATATCTAAATATCAGATCAGTATAGCAACACACGTAGCCTGACCCCCTGTAGCCGGACCAATGTGCGAGTGAATTCTCTAGATCCGGACCAAGATTAGAATACTAGTATTTTAATCACTTTGCATGTAGGATACTAGGAAAGAATTGTTATAGTTAGAATTGATCAAGTTACTGAACTTGGGGGGGAACACATACACCTATTAACTTTTTAGTAAATTAATTGATTAAACTTCCAACATTTTGAAGTTGGTTATTTGTCTCCTTTAATTTTTGCTGTTTTTTTTTTCATTCATTTAGAAATAGAAAACCCCCATTTTTATCATTTTTTGCTTGGCCAAGCAATAATTGACTGAAAAATATTAATAAATAAATTGAAGTTAAGTCTAAACTATTTTCCTCGTGAAAACGGCGTCCCAACCTCATTAGTTGGGTTATTTACTTGACCTCAGGGAACCACCCTTTACGTCGTAGTTTGAGAAGTAAGTTTGGGCGGTATCAAGCAACAACTGACAGATGCTTAAAACTCACCAACAAAGTAACTGAAATGCCTTATTACAATAGAATGCTAGGAATAAGACTATGCTTTGGGAAGATAATCACTATCGGAGATATGTACAGCCCTGGTTAGTAGTGGAGATTTCAATTTGTCTTGAACAAAGAGAAAAAATGGTGGATACCCAGTCCAAGAGGCTGATCTGAAGATTTTGACTATTTGTAACCATAGCTGTTTCTATCAAAATTAAATTGACAGGAATTCCATTCCATGGTAATGAAGAACTAGAATAAATTGAATCATTGAGAGACTAATGAAGGTTATCTAAATCAACTACTTAGAGTGGTTCACTAATATTGAGGATGAACATCCTCTAGAACAGACTGATCATTCTATGTACAACACATGAAGGAGTGGGTGGTTGGACTAGCGAAACCTTTTAAGATTTTTTTGAAATCTGGACTGAAAATGCTGTATTTCTGAATTGTAGATAGAATGGTTCTAATGAAAATCTGAATCCTTTTCTATATCAAGTAAAATATCAGAAGTTAAAAATCTTGAGTAGAGTAGAGTAAATCAGACTTGTAGTGATATCTTTAACATAAGTGATTCAAAAGATATCGTTAAAGTTAAAAAGCAATATTTTGAGATGTTCCCCATGTTGAAGATAGGCCGTTAATCATGAGGCTAAGGCAGAACACAAGAATACTGCAACTTCGAAGAAACTGTTGTGCAACAAAAGGCGGATTAAACTGGTTTTAGAAAGGGGAAAAACTATGCATTTATTTTTCATAGTCATTGTGAAATGTAGAAGAAAGAATTCACCAATAGAATTCAAGATAGTCAGGGTGCTTGACTTGTGAAAATGAAATAGCAGCAGGGGCAGCAGAATTGTATGCTAACCAATTTCTTCAAGAGAGAGATGCTACATCTTTTTCACTATTGAGGCGCATCCCTGAGAGTATTACAAAAGAGAAAAATGAAGATTTTTTTAGAGATCGTACTACTAATGAAGTGTAGAGAGTTGTTTTCAGCCTAATGGTGACAATTTTGGTGGCCCTCATGGTTTGATAGGTAAATTCTATCAAAGTTGTAGGGAGATAGTAGGTCAAGACATTTTCAGAATGGTCCAAGAGTTTTTTAGGGGTAAATATCTACTCAAGTCAATTACTCACACTAATTTTAATTTACTACCGAAAAAGTATCAGATTAGACCTTTGCAGATCTATGGACAATTAACTTGAGTAACTTTATCAACAAGATCATTTCTAGGGTTGTTCATGATAGATTGGAAGACTTACTCCCCATATTAATCGCTTCAAATCAATCAGGTTTTGGAAATTAGAATAGTATTGAAAATGTTTACCAAGCAAGAGCTGTTACTATAATGAAATATAGTAAACCTGCATTGTTTATTTAAGCTGATATGGCGAAGTCCTAGATAGGGTCTCTGTTTTTTTCTGATTAAGGTGTAAGGAAGACGTATTTGCGAAAACTTTTGTGATGGATGACATGGAGAACCATATTGGTATTACTGTAAGTAATAAATAGGAATCTCATGGTTTCTTTCATTCCACAAAGGGGTGAAAAAAAGTTGACCCTCTTCCCCTACATTATAAATGTCAGCTAAGTTTTATCCAGGTCCCTAATGCTTTACTATTGCCATTCCGGATATGAGATGCAAAATGGAGTTTTAAGATAAATCATTTGTCCCTCTGTAAGGGCTAATTCTATTTAACGTTATTCCACAAATATTCTTCAGCGATATGTCAGTCTTGAATAACTAACGAGAATCATAAGGAAATATATAATAAAGACAAGTGTGACGTTTATATTCTCTAAAAATATCTGGATATGATAGAACTCTGGCTTGAATAGGTACCATTTTAATACGCATTTCCCTTTAAAAAATACCTTGATTTTTCTATCACTCATTCAGGAAAATAAGAGCATTATTCCGATCTTATAGGGAACCGTTAAAGCAAAGTTACAGCTGGAAGGAAATTTGTTTATCTTATGGAGGTAAAGAAGTGTTATTTAGAAGTGGTCACTTTGAAGTGTTCTATCCCCCATATCCTTTCTTCTATTTGCCCTAGTTGGGCATAAAAGAATCTATAGTCGATGGGCTTTGCCAAATTTTGGGGTGTTTTCTGGAGTAACGAGAGATGTCAATATTAACAGACAACAGTGGGTTGCCTCTGTGAAAAATTTGCTTACCTTAAAGGAGAGGTTTAGATTTAGATCTATAATTGGACATGTTCCTCAACGCTTAATGTAACTTTGGCATGGCGATTTAGACTGAATACTCTGTGGTCAATTTTCATGTGGAATAAATATTGTAAGAAGCAAATACCAAGTTTAATACAATGGAAAAGTGGATTACAACTATGAAAGAGTATGATGATGAATAGGGATATTATTGAACAACATTTATGTTGAGAACCTAAAGATAGTACGTCTTATATTTGGTATGATAACTAGACAAGATTGTGTCCTGTTTTTTGAGAAACTTGCCATAAATGACTGATATAAGGATCTTTGTGAATGATAATGGAAGGTGTTATGATGAGATCAAATGCACATATTGGCGTATGCAGCGGAACATGTCAAACAAAATATGGAGCATGCGAAACAAGATGATATTTCTGATAAGCCCTGGTTGACTAAAACTTGTTCAGTTTACAGTCAAGAGTGCATGGGAGCCACTTAGAAAAAGATAAGTGTAGACTGATTTCTACTAGAAGATATGATATCTTGTTCAAATGTTCTACTCGTCGATTCAACCTCAAGATCTGAGTTCTTGAATTTCCTATTTGATTTATTAATTCAATACCCCTCTTTAAGATCTAAGCTCAGGTGGTGGTATTAATATTATTGTGGGATTCAACCCATCGAGAGTAAATTTGAGAGATGAGTTATAAACTTGCTATTGTTGACATCGAGGAAGCAGTCACCTGAGTTTGAATATGAATCCTACAATGGAAGATAGATCAACATTCAAAGCAAATAATGATCGAGTTGGTGGGTATCTTATTCTTACTGACAATCAACGTTTTGATGTTCCACAGATCCCTTAACCCACCTCAGCTATACACGATCGACAGGTCCCCTCTGGGAGTTTAATTTGTGGAGCTCCATGACTAATTTACATAGAAGTCGTGGTGAATATGCTATTCTAGAGGACTGACTTTCCACTTTCCTTTTCTGATATTTTTGATCTATTTAATTTATGGATTTATTACTGATTTTATGGACTTAGCACTTTGGGCTAAGTCCATTTGTAATTTTTTTAAATTATTTTACTAAAATGCACTAGTATAGTTGACTAAAATTGTATGCCCAGTTTATTAAGAAAGAAACTGTGCACATCAAAAGTTGTGAGTTAATGCAAAAATGATAGAGAAAAAGGTATTTAGCTGATTTTGTAGATGGGTATGGTTTTGTTGCGAAATGGAATAATTTTTTTTTGATAACTTTACCTCCTATATTTTTGTGGCTAAAAATGAAGACTGAAAAATGTAAATAAAAGGAATAACATAAAATATTATAGAATGTAATTAGTAAAACATAACAGAATGTATATTTATTTCATAGATATAAAGGAAAATCAAGGTCAAATAATATAAAAGAATTATTTGCCTTTTCATCTACTGTTTTGTATTTATCATGTTTATAAAATATATATTTATATTTTTTAAATTAAATACTTGATACAATATTTTCTTGAAAGACAAAAGAATTATTCAATATTTTATTGTCTTTAAAGTTAAAATCTAAAATTAAACCTCATTAAAAAGTGAAAAATAAAAATTTGTAACATCTAATTATGTATCTAGTTTAATTGTTATTATTTATTTGATTTAAAAGTTAGTAACTTTTTCAATTTTAAAAAAGAACATTTTCACAATTCAACTTTGAACTTAAAACTTTTACATTTTTAATTTTGATATATGAGCTCTATAAAAAAGTCAATTAGTAAGTGATCACATATATAATTTATGAGTGTGTTTGGTGTACGCACCATCATTATAGATTTTCTTTACACCATCGAATAATTTTAAAAATAGTAGTATAATACTTTTTTATATTATTACGATGTGTTAAGCATTAGACCCTAGAAATGAAAAATATTAAGGGTATATTGAGTCATAGTTATATTATAAATAAAATTATCACCATATTTTACAAGTATATCTTTTAAGTGCACTACTCTTATTTGTAATCGGCGAAACTGTCATGGCAATGACGAAAAATGACATCATTGCGGTAATTTCTTTCATATTTTTATTAGTTAACAAAATTTCAGTTCATCACTTTCACGATCGAAGAATATTCCTTAGACATGACATAGTGCCTAGATCTACAAGTGTAGGGGTGTGCAAAACCAAACAGACCAATAAATCGAATCGAAAAAAATGTTATTGAGTTATTGGATTTTTAAAGAGATTATAAAAAATGTTATTGGGTCATTGGATTTCATTAGGTTATCCCTAAAAAGCATGTTTGATTCAGCGTGAAATAGTTCTAAAACAATTGGAAAGTGAATGTTCTTGTTGGTTGTTCATGACCTACTTTCGTTCTAGAACATAAATTGAGATTTAGGAACTTCCTTGATGTAGAAGTGTTGTTTGTTGAGTTTATGTGTTAGATACTTGTGTATATGATGTGTGTACATGAATCCAAAGTGAATTAAGAAAAAAATTGAATTAAAATGAATTAAAGTTAAAACAAGAGAAAAATTTGTCAGACGAAACCTGGGGAGAGTCAAGCCCGGCGTGCCCCATCTGCTCCAGAGGGTCTAGGGTGGCGCGCCTAAAGTGCGCCCAAATGGGGCTCTGAACTTTGGGGCTGGCGCTATGCACCCTGGACGCACTGAACCATCGTTTTTCACCTAGTTTTCAGCATTCAGTCCGTTTAAGCCTTTCTAAATTGTATTAACATTTTCTAATGATTCTAGGTACTCCAAGTGGCTTCTAAACATATAGAAATAATCTACAAAAAAAATTAAAACCTGGAATCCATAACTTCAAATTCAAGGGTTAGTTAAGAGTAAAATCAAGAGCAAATAAGATCAAAGTTAAGAGAAGTCAAGAGTCAAGTAAGAGAAATTCATTTCAAGTTTTCATAAGTCTTTTGCATACGTTTTAATTTTGTTTTAAAATTTAAGTTTTGAGATTAGTTCAGAGAAATTTTAAAGTCTTTTCTTCAATGAAATTTATGGGGATTAAGTATTTCCAAAGAAGTACTAAAATGTTTTCACCTTAAAAAAAGAATGGAAACTGAGATTTTCAAAGAACATTCGGGCTAGTTTTCAAAAAAGAATAATAGCTTTCTAACCGAAGTAAATAGACAAACTGAGATTTCCAAGAGTCTTTGAGCTAAGTTTTAGAGCACTTATCCTAGTTCACATAAGAAGTATGTTTTAAAAACATAAGAGCCGATATATTTTTTGAGTAGTATTGAGCACCAAACCAGGGACGAGCATGAGTTTGATAACTCACGTCTCCATAATACAATGAAGCCTCCATGGGTAGGATTGGGGCATATTTTAGATAAACCCTTTTGACAGTAGACTAGTGGATCACTTAGGCATTTTAGGTCCTATACCTTTGGCCGGGTATAGGATGTGATGGCAGCGTGAGGTAGATCGATGTATCATCACTATAGCTCTTACGTGATGATTTTCAGTTAGAGAAACTCCCATAGTAGTTATTGTATTTTTATATACATTACTTTATTGTATTTTTATGTACATTTCAAAGTTATGTTTTCTACTTGCATATACACATAGTTGACATCATGTTTTAAACAACTTTTCTACTGTATTGCACTTGATTTTAACTACTTTATAATGAAATGTGTTAAGAAATATTAATGAGTTGAGCAGAGCCAAGGTAAGTTTTTCTTTAAGAACCTCTTCGAGCCTATAATTTTTAACATTCCAACTCGCATACTCGTACATTCAATGTAATAAGGCGGTTGACCTGCATAATATTATGATGTAAACGCAGGCAATGAGTATCAACATCCAGTGCAACTTTGATCCAGTTGAGCACTCCTGAGTTAGTTGGTGAGCCTCCTTGTATTCCGGAGGACTCTTTTACTTGCTTTTCCGTTTAGATCATTAGGATGTTTTGAGGTTTGTCCCAACATTCATCTTAGTTATGTTAGAGCCTAGATAGAGAACTTTGGATCTTTTCACTATTACTTCTATTATTATGGTTTGGGTTGCCATTTTTTGACCAAGTTAAATATTTAATCTTTAAAACATGCATTCTTAATTATTATGTTTTCAGTTCACTTAGGCTTCATTTATTTTCATTAATATTAAAACGTATAAATCTTAATACACACCTGAATATTAAGATATGCATTAAGATCTAGATTTGTAAATCTGAATAAACATCTGAATATTAAGATGTTATCTCTGAATCTGAACACTAAGTTATTGAGACTATTATTTTTCAATATCTGAATGTACATATGAAATTAAACACTATATCAATTAAATATTATAAAAAAACCCATTCTAGTAAAACATTTTTTTTTTATAGAAAATAATATTTTGAACGTTTTTATCGTAACAAGGTAATATGATTTATATATTAAGAATTTAACATTAAGTTACATCATTAATATGACTTCTTTGCACTCAAAAACTTTTAGAATCTAATATAATGTAATGTAAAATAGTTTACATAGAGTGGTAATATAATGTTTTTGAAAATATTTTATTTATAATGGAAATTTTTTATTTTTATCTTTCAAATAATTAATACTATTTTTTTCTAGAACCGTGTTAAATATTATGTCATGAAGTGCTTATTAATTTAAATGTATTGATAAATTTTTAAAAATAAAAGATGTATATTAAGTTAGTAAGAATAAAGGAAATTATAACGGTAAGCATGTAATTAAAATTAATTAAATTAGAAAAAAACTTGTTGAGTTGTTGTGACGTAGCTGGATTATGATAGGAGCCTTATTTTGAGTCTTTATGGTGTTGAGGGTGTGTTACAAATCTGACTTATTCAGATGTATTCGGACCCATTAAGAGGCTTATAAGGAAATAAAATAAACAAACTTAATGAACTGAATTTGAATAATTAAGATTGAGTCCTAAAAAATAAACACATCGAATGAAGAAAATCTTATTGATTAAGATTACGACCTCCATTAAGTGCAAACAAATGAGGTCTTAGTTTTACTGATTTTATAGATATCGATATTGTCTACTACTAAGTAAGTAAGGCAGACCAAGAATTCTCCTGGACACAACAATGTCATCCAGTGTCAGTCCCATCTAGGGTGTAGGCTCGGGGCGTGACAAAGACTGTATTACATACAAGTTCAAGGTTATGATCTTCCAATATATGTAATTTATGGATATTTTGTTATCTTGGAAAAAATTTTATGAGTCAATTTTTCTTTATCAGAGATTATTTCCTGAGTGAGAAGATATATTTGACATAAGTAGAATCCACAAAATATGGTATAGGAGTACATGAAAAGATTTAGTTTCTTACTCATTTAAATCATAAGTAAAGAGTGTAGGCTATTGACCACGCAATTGATATATGATAAATACAAGTTAGATGTTTTTGTAGCTGGCTATCACCACAACTTATGACCCCTGTAAGCTTTTGGTTATACATTGTTATTTACTGTTTTTCTCAAATTTTTGACAAAAATTCCATATTAGTATAATGGGAAAAAAGACTCAAATTATGTCATCGAATTTAGAGAAGGGCTCATTTTTTTCATTTGTTAAAATTTTGGCTCATCTATGACATTGCTGTTAAAGAAAAGACTCATTCACGCCTTTTTTAACTTTTATTTTGCAAACATAGTTTACATCCTAATAAACAGATAGTATTAAATAAAATCTGTATAAAAAGATTAGTATTTCTTGTTGTACTAATCATAGTCCTATTAGGATAGTATTTACTTAATCCTAGTCCTATTAGGGATTTGGTACTCCTTCCTAATGTCCCTATATATATCTCCCATGTATGTATTCCGTAACCTCTTTAATACAATCAAGATTCCTTCATCCCAGGTATCAAGAATCCAGAAAACCTAGATCTTCATTGTCTCTAGTTTTTTTTTTCTCTTAGGGCACCGATCAGTTCCCTCTCTTCTATTTGGCGGCATGGCACGGCAGCCATGACAACCGATGGTGGTGGATCCTCGCGATTCACTTCCCTTCTGGCGTTAAACTCCTTCTCAGGCATTCTTCATGCCCTATTCCCGAAAAATTATCAGACTAAACTACCCTACATGGGAAAAATCACCGTTTCTTATAGCCCTTGAGGCCAAATTGCTTCTCTAAATACGTCGATGGAAGCACAGAAACCGCTGCCGGACAGTCATCACCGCTCATGGACAAATCAGAAAAAACCAATCCATCCCATTGCCGACTGGAAAAGCAGTGAATATGGCCCAGTCCGGATCATCGTTGATGCGGTACATATCTCCCCAACGGTTCCAGGAAAAAAAACCCCTCCGATCCTACACAAATGCTTAGCCTATGGACGGCCCTCGCAAAAACGTATTGCATCCAATTTCCCACTGCTAATATTTTTCCAAATTGCGTGATCTTGTCCAAACAATTACCAAAGGGGCACGAGAACTATGGCAGAGTATTTAGACAAGGCCTCCACCATCATCCCAGCACTCGAACACGTGAACGAAATTATGGATCCCGATGAAAAATGATCTCGTCATGGGCAGCGTTCGGGGCTCCAATCAGCTTACTCCTCCATTAAACGCCCCGGTGGTTCGCATCAGTCCAAAGCTCCGTTTGACCTGAGATACTTATCCTCGGGGCTCTAAAAAGTGAAGAAAAGAAAGAAATCAAAGTGGTGGATCTGGAGAGAGAGCAAAACTTTTCTTTCGAGAAGCCGTGTTATGGAGCCGGCCACCGCCTCTCACCGCAAGCCAGAACTATCGCGGGGGGAGTAGTTGCCGGCCGGAGGGAAGGCGCGGCGGCTACGCAGAGAAACAGAGGAAGGCGCGGGCACGGCCGGGTCGGCCAAGGCAGTCGTCGCCCTGTACGACATCATGCAGAACAAGTGCGCACGGCCGCAACAACAACCTGCACTCCTTCGCAGCGGCGGGCAGCATCTCCTAGCGGCACCGGCAGGGCACATACGAGCGGGATCGTTCCAACTTTGTCAAATCTGCCAGAAAATAGGAGGACACACCGCTCTGTTTCGTGGCTGGTTTCAGGTATAGGAGAGCGAAATAGTCGATAACCGTGCATATGGCATCTCAAGCACCGCCGTCCTCTGAATGGCTGTTGGATTCTGGGGCCAACATGCAGTATACTCTCTGATCTTCCAGCTTAACGCTCCAAATCCCATATCATGGGCTCCAATGGTAGTTACGGTTGGCAACGGTATGAGTCCCTTAAATTTCTACACTGGCACGCGGGTACCTGAGTAAAACCACCCACCGCCTATGTCTTTAAACTGGTAACCTTACCCACGTCCCTGCTATTAAAACCAATCGTCCTTGTCAGGGTCACAAATGCACAAAAGAATATAAAAAAAATGAAATTTGCTCACTCTTGTTCACCTCTAATGATTTTCAGGATCCATAGACAATATACTAAGAGGGTGGAGTGTTGAAGTGGAAAGAAAAACTATCATCTGCACGTCGTAGTGCAGCATGTCTTGTACGTTCTTCCTGGCACAAGTTTGTGCTGTGTCTCTACCTTAGTCTTGTCATGAAAAGCGTTAGTGGGGTGCTCCGGGGTGGCTCTTTCGGCTGATGGCCACAGTCTGGTTTGTGGAAAGTCGTCTGGATGGGGTCACCAGTCGTCTACTCAAATAATAAATTCTTTAATGTCTCAATTAGGTTTTTCTTCCATTCCTGTAAACAATGTGACTCCGTGTTCAATGTGCCTTAAATCCTCATAATTACCTTTTACTTTATCTGAGAAGAGTACAATTGCACTTTTACTCAATTATTCATTCATAGACTATATGGGGTCCCTACTGCTGTTCATTATTGCTGTTTTCGCTTATTATATTTATGTTGTATGGAATGCTTTACAAAATTACACTTGGTGCGGTATTAGTTACACACTTAAACACAAATCAACAGGCATACACCACTTTGTCACTTTGAAAAAATGGTCAAAACACCAATTCAATTCTCTTGTTTGAAACTTTTTCGAAGTGACCAATGGAAAGATATGTAAAGAACATTCTTTGGCCAGTTTCTGCAAATCCTTAGGAACGAATTCTATACAATAAACCTCCGTCCCATACACTCCGAAACAGAATTGGATGGCTTGAGCGATAGCATCGCCATCTACATGGTAAACGTGGGTTACTCTTCTACAAAACCTAATCTCACTCTGTCTCCTTTGGAGGTGCGGTAGATAAGCTCATATCCCACCGCCAAACTACGCATTATTAACAGAATGCCCAGTCACCCTCTCAACAAATTACCCTATCAAATTCCGTTTACCAAGAAACTTGCCCAATTTATCAAACCTCCGCTGCTTTGATGTCTAATTGTTTATTACCCTTGGAACGCCCTCATATTACTCACAAATTAACAACCAGATCCCGTCTGGTATTTTTTGGGGCATCATCCTCCCCAAGGGTTATCGCTTATTATTGTCTTGAACACACAAACATAATAAAGTCTACATATCTCTTCATGTCAAATTTGTCGGGAATGAGTTTGCCCCTCTACGAGAGTCATAGTTCCTTCCTCACAAATACGATACATTCGATGGCGTCCTTCCCAATTGTCCAAAATATCATAGGGTCCTCACCACCGTCCCCCATACCTCCACCCTACTACTCCAAACACACCTCAGCACCCCTGGAATCGACCGTCACCCACATATTACACCCACAACAACCACCCAACTCACAAACTAACCCGAACCGCCCAATTACCCACAACATCTCCAGCCCGATCCTGTTTTGGGTCCTCCCGGCCACCCACCGATTTCTATCACCACGCCCGTTGCCATGTTCCCCCACAATTACTTCATCCATGTTAAAAAAACCGTGGGAAAGAAAGCCGGGAACGGTAGACCGCGGAGGGGTGTCGACTCAAACAAGTAGACAAGGTGTTTACCCCACTGGAGTTTGTGGTTTGGGGCCGAACTGCGTAGCGGCCGTTTCTTTCGTGAGGTATCGGCCGCGGTACCCTGCGAGTAAAGGGTATTCTTTGTTAACCTAAAAAACCTTTTCAGGTATCCAATCACTACAAATACAACCCTTCCCGTATGGAGTGAACGAACAACTACTATGTCTGCCTCAAAAAATGCTTATTGGCGTCATGCCTATGGGAATGACGAGTTTAAGGCTGGGAGTCTTATGATAATAGGCGAAAATGGGTCTGTCCGTTTGTAACGAAAGCCCCATGGGAGGCACCCCAAGTGGGCTTGTAAAGGGCTGTACAATTAAACACATGCAGATGGCAAAGTGCCGGTGGCTTACAAGGCTGTTTAAGGTTGCTAAAGGCTACAATCAGGCAGTTATAACACCACACGTCCCCACCCACCATCTATATATTCCTATCTCCTTCAACCCACATCATCCTTATTCCTATACAATCTCCTGGAGCCAATTTATGAGTATGGGGTTTGATTACTCCGAGACATTCAGTCATTTATTCTGCAGTGGATCCCCCCCACCCACACACGTGAACCCAACCATTATGACCCCCCCACCACCCACCACAGACAGGTAATGCACTCGCCAGTGCGCAAACAATGGCTAATCCATCTAGTTGGATGTTTCCAATGCTTTTCTTCATGGCATGCTTGAGTTTGAAACTATTCTACATGACGCAACCACCCGGGCTAGTTGATCCCCGCGCTCCCTCAAATCATGTTTTAAAACTCTAGAAAGTCTCTGTATGGGCTAAGCCCAGACCTCCGTGCTTGGTACCCACGTCTGAAAACGTTCCCTCCAGGGACTCGGCTTAACGTGTTGCGTACCCGACACGAGTCTGTTTACTCGACATGCAGCAACAGCGGTACAGTCATTCCTTCTGTCTATGTAGATGATATCATTATTAACAGCTCTACTGCAGCTCTCATTCAGGATATGTCACTCGAGCTATGCATACTACTATCAAAATGAAGGAAACCTGGGCCCGTTACATTATTTTCTGGGATGGATGGTTTCCTCTCGGAAGCAGGCGTGGGAAGAATGCGACGATTTCTTCATCAGTCCAAAATATGCTCTGAGATCTGTTGCAGAAAGTTGGACTTGAACAAATTGCATTCACAGGGCACAACACAGATTGGCAAGTCATCGCTCGTCTACGAATGGAGCCGAACCCCTTTCACAATAGCACCACTCCGCGAGGGGGACCTAATGGGGCTCTACTAGTATCTGGCCATTACCCGTCCGGACATCCAGTTGTGTAAAACGAGTTGCTCGTGCGCTATGCAATTCAAACCCAAGATTTGATTTGAACCTGATTACCCAATGTATAAAAACGCATTCTCAGGTACATTTTTGGCACTCTTGGTCGTGGTTTACTCATTCGACCCGTGGGGAGCTTGGAGGTTAGGGGTTTCTTAGATTCAGATGGACCACGAATGATTTAGAAAAATGATAGTGAAATTACATCGGGGTTGGGTTTGGTTTTCATTCTTTGTGGCCGAACCATGATCTCCTGGTGTAAAAAAAAAACACCAAGGGTCTCTCGGTCCTCGACTTGAAGCTGAATATCGCGCCCTTGCTCTTCTTGCTGCTGAGACCATGTGGGCACATTATATATTCGCGAACTCACGCGCCCACTCACACTGTTCCTATGCTCTCTATTGTGACAAACAAATCACCATTCTGTGTGGCCAAGAAGAATTCCGTCCCTACACCCAGAATGAAGCAGGTGGATACCGATTTGTTCTCTTTGTTCGCGATGAAGTTAAGGCCATGTGTTTCGGCACCATGACTGTTGCAAGTATGTACCACTGAAGAACAACCGGTCTGATATTTCCCCAAGCTCTCCCGAGCCGAACAAAACGGTTACCTCTGTTCCAAGCTTCCGTTCGCTTCCGCTCAGCCTCAGCTTGGAGGGGGGATAATAACAGCTAGTATTCAATAAATAGTATAAATAATATTAGTATTTACGGTGTACTAATCCTAGTCCTATTAGGATTAGTACTCCTTATTCTCGTCCTATTAGGATTAGTAATCCTTCCTATATATCTCCTATATATACTCCCTGTATCCCTAATAAAACTTTAATACAATCAATATTCCTTCAATCCCGAACAAGGTTCAACACTTTTTAATTGGAGATTTTGGATCAAATGTACCCTTTTTGCTTCTTTTTCTGTAAGAACATCAAGAACACGTGAAGGCATAAACAACTCTAAAATTTTGAACATCTTCAATTCTTCACGAAATCATCTTAAATTTTGATTACATCATTAATTTTTCTAAAAAACTTAAACTATTAAATCATTTGTACAGTATAAAAAATTCATCTGTTTTAAAAAAATTCCAAAAAATGAAAATGTCTCAAAATTTTTAAATTTTGCTTTGGTTCATGTTTTTGTAGTTTCTTTTAACATTTGATCTTTGTCACCTAATGTTTTTGAGTCTATTAAAATTTTAAATGATTTGAAGTTGTTGAGGAAATTCTACCGTCAAAGAATGTTGAAATTATGAAACTTTGAAGAAAATATTAAGTGGGTGTTGTTTAGTACTTGAGTTAGGTCGAATTCAAGCTGAAAAGATATTTAGTTTTCTAGGTTGGAGGAAAACTACTCTTGAAATTTAAGGCTGGATTTCGTTTATAGAAATTTGAAACAAGTTGACTTATTTGGGAGATTGTAATGTTCCGTTATGGAAGAAGAGTAGAAGAGCAAAATTTACATTTGATCCAAAAACACCAATTGAAAAGTGTTAAACTTTTTTGTGTTTGGGGTATTCCCCAAAAATTCTTTTGCAAAAACCGGAGATTGTTTAAAAAGAATGGTATAATGGTTGTCTTTGTTAACACAAATCCATCTATGAGCAAAATTTTTAACAAATGATATGAATGAGCTTTTTCTAAAAATTTGATGACATATTTGAGAACTTTCCCTTAGTAGAAATGTTATGTTGATTTATAGTAGATTAAAATTTAAATATTGCTTAATTTGTTTTTGTTATTCTCACCAAGATGTAGCTTAACTTAAATAAAAATTATTCTAAATTAGTATTGAGACAAATCGATATAAATCGATTGCACAAAAAACTAGTCAAAATAATACACTTACATGTAGTGGGGAATGATTTATTTTTAATTCATTTAAGTAATGTACTCATAATAAGAATAGTTAATTGCATACTGTCTTACTATATGATTATGAAATAAAACTATATATTTTACACTAATAAATTTCTTCATTATGGTAACCTAGTTAAAATATAATCTACAAGAGATCACATTCAAGTTTATCTGATTTTGTTAACTAATGTATATTTGTAGAAGTTAAAAAAGAAGAAGAAAAAACAAATTCATTGAGGTTTTATTATAATTTGCTCTCACCCAAGGATAATGTTTAAAATGTCACAAATTGAAACCTACTTAATGAATTTTATTTTATTTCGAGAAATGAAATATATTTTTTGAGAGTCAGTCATTGTAACATGGGTTGGTAACATCTCAGACAATTGAAATAGCTAAGAATAAACTAGAGTGTGTAAAAAATTTATTTTGGAAAGAAAGACAAAAATATGGTGGAAAACTGTTGGTATAAGTTAAAAAAGGTTCCTGTTTGGTCCATTTTCAAAGTGGACTATAAAATTCTAGTCAGGATGAGTTAGATCGGTAGTTCTTGATATCGGTAGGAAAGACGGTTGAAATGAAGGATCTTTCCATGCCGTCAGAAGGTTTGCGTATTGTCCATATCGTAATGATCGAAAGTGGGGTTGTTGAAGTAAGGAAAGTTCAAATCAGGGATTTAAGGTAAGGTCATAAATAGTCTTTTCACCAATTAATTTCTATTTCGTTTGTTTAGGGGTTTATTGGGGTAAAACACGAAGTTCAGGTGTCAGTTTTGAAAATCAAAAATCACGTTTGGAGGCTCTTCTTGGGGAAGAGAAAAAACAAGGAAATGGGAGAGGAGGAAAAGTCAAGAATCGCCAAGACGTAAGTTTGCGAATGGAATTTATCGCGGGATGCGGCGTGCACGTAGGCTTAGCTATCTATCAACGGTATGTGAAGATCGTCTCTGTCTTGGGTTATTAACCCACACACCAACTTGTTTCAAATTCAATGATTTGGAGTGTTGGACTGATACAAAGTCGTAGTCTTGGTTTCATTAGAAGACACTGTTCAAATTGCTGTTGGTTCTGAACTATGTTCTCATCTAATGGCATGTCTAATGTTAATTTGATTCGTGTTTTTGGGTTGTTTTTCGAGTTAAATAGATTGAATATCTAGAGTACAAATTATCCTAAGTGTTTGGATAAAGAAACATGAAAGTTTAGAGGGATTCTAGATGAAAATGGAGGAGAAAATTCGAGAACGGATGTCCGTAGGGCCTTCTGGTGCGCACCTCCCATAGCCCCACAAGACAATCTTTGTCCGTAGGGCCTTGGGGATCCACGCCAGCAAGAGCGCCTCAACTTTGCCTCTGAAGTTTTGGGGCTCTAAGCCCGACGCCTCTCAGAGCTCCAAGGATGCCTGTTCACCCCATTCATTCCCACTCTTTTGTACTAGTTCTTAAGTGATGCACTCGTGCTTCTTAGTTGATTCCAACACTATAAGGTACGTCTAAACATCATGAGATCATCCATATAATGAAATAAAGAACCTTGAATCATAATCCAATTCAAGGAAAGTTAAGGTTAAAGTCAAAAAAGTTAAGGGTTAAGTATAGAAGTTAAGAAGCAAGCCAAAGGTAAGTTTCCTAAAGTTTCAAAAGTCTTTAATAAACGTTTTAACTTCGTTGTAAGACTCAAGTTTCAATTTAAGCAAAGTGTAAGGATTTGAGTTCACTTCTAAAAAAT
This sequence comes from Solanum habrochaites, assembly GCA_027704765.1. NCBI lineage: Eukaryota > Viridiplantae > Streptophyta > Magnoliopsida > Solanales > Solanaceae > Solanum > Solanum habrochaites. The sequence continues at coordinate 14,253,381 of JAKWJA010002493.1, forward strand.
TTATTAGGGAACTAAGTATTCCCAAATAATTTATATATGTTTTCACATTTGAGCAAGGAAAGGGAAGACTAATTCCAAAGTAGCCTTTTGGGCTAAGTAGTGTGTAATTATCTCAAACTAAAGAGATAAGTTTCCTTAAAAGCATGAGTTAAATTATATTTTGGGAGTAGTTCTGAGTACCAATGTGGGGATGATGTTCTGTTAACTCAAGTCTATAATAAAACAATGTAGCCATCATGGGTATTAATGGGTCATACTTTTTAGATGATCACGTAAGTTAAGCTAGGATTCACTAAGTTAAGTAGTTTTATGCTATGAAAAATATAGGACAGTTCTGGCAGGTGGGTAAGACTCTGTAACACCACTTAGGATCATAGTGGTGGTTGTCGATTAGATAATCTCCCATAGAAACTATATTATTTCATATATGAGAAAATTTGAGTTTGTTATTGCATTTTCTTTAACAAACTACGTGTTTTCATTGTTTTTACACGATTTTGTATATTGCATGTGTCTTGTTGCATTATATGTAGTCAAGGTATTCATGAGTTGAGCATACCCAAGGTAAGTGTTCCCTCTTACTCTTTTTCAAGCTTAAGTTGTGTTAGCATTCAAAATTGCATACTCGTACATTAAATGTAATGATGTTAGTTGACCTGCATCATGTCATAATGCAGACGCATGTAATCAGGATAAACATCGATCTAGCACCTCGTTGACCCATCTGAGCAATTGGAGGTAGTAGTGAGCCTCTTTACATTATGGAGGATACATTTATTCGTTTTTCAGTCTTTCTTTTTATAGGATGTTGTGGTCTCTATCCCAACATCTCTTTTTGTATTATAGAAGTTTCATAGACATTCAAACAGTTAGTATTGAGGGTCTCATCTTTGTATTGTTGATATTATGTTATGAGACTTAAATCATTTTGGCCAGCTTATTTACTTTAAGTTATTAAATAAGACTATTTCATTGATTTCGGTCTTCTGTTGTGTTAAGTAAGCCAGACCAAGGGTCCGCCCAAGTCTAGCGATGGTCATTGAGTGTTAGTCACGTCCAAGGTGTAGGCACGGGGCATGAAAAACTTTGTATCATATAATAGAGTTCAAGAGTCCTAGGGAGTAAAGAAATATGCCTATCAGAAGTCGGGTTGTTAAAGTAAGAAAAGTCCTAATCTGGATTTAAGGAAGGACAAACTAGTCTTTTCACCAATTAATTTATTATTGCATTTTAAGGGTTTATTGGGGTAAAAACTAAATGTAGTTCAGTTTAGGAAATCAAAATCATGCTTGGGGCTTGGAGAAGTGAGAAAAGAAGAAGGAAAGGGAGAAAAGTAAAGAATTCGTCAAGAACGTCAAGATTTGCGAATGGAATTCATCGAGGGTGATACCTATCAAGGTATGTGAGTTCTTTTCGTGTTGGGTTTTGTCACCCACCCAACAAATTGTTTAAATTCAGCGATTTTGAGTTGGTAGAATGATAAAAAGTGATGTTCTTGAAGAACATTATTGAATTTTTGTTGGTTGAGTTGTTGCATGCCTAATTTTGATTTGATTCGTGTTTTTGGATTGTTTCTCAAATTAAATCTATTGGGTATTGAGGGTACTAATGATCCTAAGTGTTTGGGTAAAGAACCATGGAAGTTAAGAGGGTTAAGATATGAAAAATGAATGAGAAAGGTCGAGAATGCCTATCCATAGGGCCTTCAGGCGCCGCGCCTATCAAAGCCCCATAGGAAAATATCTGTCCGTAGGGACCTACGGCGCCGTGCTAACTTGAGCGCCCCAGCATGGCCTCTGAATTTTGGGGCCTGGCGCCCCACGCCTCTCCGATAACCAAGGACTCCAATTCACCCCATTCATTCCCCCACTCTTTCCTACTAGTACTGAACACCGACGTGGGGATGAAGTTCATATTAACTCAAGTCTCCATGAAAACAATGTAGGCATCATGGGTATTAATAGGTCATACTTTTTAGATGATCACGTAAGTTAAGCTAGTGGATCTACTAAGTTAAGTTGTTCTATGCTACGCAAAGTATAGGACAGTTCTGGCAGCGCGAGAAAGACACTGTATCACCACTTAGGCTCATAGTGGTGGTTGTTGGTTAGATAATATCCCAAGAAAACTATATTATTTCATATATAAGTAAATTTTAATTTGTTACTGTATTTTGCTTAACGAACTAAGTGTTTTCATTGTTTTTACACGTTTGTATATATTGCATATGTCTTATTTTGTTATATTAAGTCAAGTTATTCATGAATTAAGTAGAGCCAAGATAAGTGTTCCCTTTTACTCTTTTTCAAGTTTAAGTTGTTGTTAGCATTCAAACTTGCATACTGGTACATTCAATGTATATGCTAGTTGACCAGTATCGTATCATGATGCAGACGCACTAACCAGAATCAGTATCATTTAGCTCCTCGTTGATCCAATTGAGCACTCAGAATCACTGGTGAGCCTTCTTGCATTTTGGAGGACACATTTATGTGTATCTCATTCTTTCTTTTTAACGGATGTCGTGGGGCCTGTCCCAACTTCCCTTTTTGCATAATAGAGGCTCCACAGGCAATCAGACATTTAGTGTTGAGTCTCTTATCTTTGTGTTGCTGATATTTTATTATGAGACATAAGTGCCATTTTTGCCAACTTATTTACTTTAAGTTATTAATGAGAGTATTTCATTGGGTTAAGAGCCTGTTTGGCTCAGCTTAAAAGCTGGTCAAACTGACTTAAAAGCTGATTTTTGACTTATTTAGCGGTTTGGCCAATACTCAAAATACTTATTTTAAGTTAAAAAAAAACGTATTTTAAGCCCAAAGTTAAAAAGTTGGGTAGATGTGCTTTTTTTTTTTTTAGCTTATAAGCTGTTTTAAGGTTGACCACATGTTTATCTTTTTGCCCTTAATATTTTTATACAATCTTCAAAATACAACATAACCCTAAACATCTCTTTCTTCCATTTTTCCCTTTCACGTCTTGGGCCACTAGCAATTCAAACACTTTTATCCAAAACCATAATGCTTATTTTAAAAATAGTTTCAAGCACTTTCAAAAGTACTTTTTTTAAAGCTGCTCTTTATTAAGCCAATCCAAAACGGGCCCTAAGGTCTTCCACTGAGTCATTATGTTAAGCAAGGGCTTCTCGAGGCCAAACATGGTTAATTAGTGTCGGGTTACGGTGTATTAGGGGGGCGTGGACAGTCATCCAAGATTGCTACCAAAAAAAAATCTGACTTTAATTTGGTTAGATGTAATGTCTTTATCACTTATATTTATTTTTTATCACCCTGTCTTATACATGGATTCAAATCCCCTTACACACAAAAAGGTGCAGCAAGTATAGAGTACATATGAAAAACACTTAGGGGTCGTTTGATAGATTTTATAAAAATAATACCCAATAGAGTGTATTAGTAATGCATGTATTATTTATATTTGTATTACTTATGCATAGATTATTTCTTACACTCAGCTTAACAATTAAGAATGTAGTTTTTCAAAACTCTTTGGAGTCATTTTCCTAAATGGTCGCCCAAGTTAAGGGAATTGCTTTATTTAGGGAAAAGGGTCTAATATACCCCTCAACTTCGTCATTTGGAGCTGATATACCCCTCGTTATAAAAGTGGCTCATATATACCCTTACCGTTATACCAAACGACATCAACATTATATCCCTGCCGTTACAAAATGGGCTAATATCCTCATTTAAGGACTTTAAAAATCATTTTAAATTATATTATTACTTCTAATTTTTTTTAAAAAAATTATTTAGGATATTTATGATTCTTCTATCAGAGTCAAGGATTTAAATTTATTTCATGACATAAATTATTTTTTGATTCTTTTATTATAATTATTTGACATTTCTGATTTTATGTTTTTTTCTTTCATTCTTGTTTAAAAGAATAAAAATGAAAACTATTTTTGTGTGTATTTTGTAATAATTTCGTATATTCGAAGAAAAAGTTGATCATATCTACAACAAAGTTTTACAAAGAATATTAGTGAAACATAATAAATTTGATTATCAAAATAATAATTATAAATTAGTTCATTAAAATAAAAAAAAATGTCAACAAAAATAGTAATAGTTTGACAAAAGATTAAATTGACATATTATGGGATTATATTTTTTAGAAAACAAAATAATAAAAAATTTAGATTAAAAATTATTTTTTTTTCATTTCCGTTAGAAAGAAAAAAGGTTATGTGAGCCATGTGTTTACAATAGGGGTATATATATTGTGTCACATTCATAACAGGGGTTTATATCAGCTCTAAATGACAAAGTTGAGGGGTATATCAAACCCTTTCCCCTTTATTAATGTTCATTTGAAACCAAACTATCACTCAATTTTTCCTCGTCAGAGACGGGACACGGAAAAGCAGCACGCGCCCAAGGGGGGCAGGACAGGCAAGAGGAAAGGCCCAGAAGGGGATAGAAGAGACGAAGGGGAAGGAAGAGGAAAACGCAGGGAACGGGAAAAGGAAGGAGAGAGGGGGGGCGGGGGAAGGAAAGGAGGCAGAAGAAACGGGGCAAGATGGAAAAGCGGGGAGCAGAAAGGGAAAGGGGGGGTAGCGGAGGGAGGAAGACGGGGGAAAAAAACCCATACGAAAAGCCGCAGCAAGGGGGAAGACGGAGGAAAACACAGACGGCAAAAAAAGAGTGATTTACAAAATCACTAATGAACATAATTTACTTCAATTAATCATAAATGTATAATGATCATTAGTTTAAAAAGGTCGAGTAACTATTAAAAAAACTAATATTTCGATGCTTTGCTTTGAGATTCATATATACTTAACAATGGACTTTTTGGATATTAAAATAGTAAGTGAATAATATTTATAGAAAATAAAATTTTTAATTTTATTTATTAGTATTATTAATATCATTAAATAAGTATATTATTGAATTAAAAAAGGGAATTCAATTAACCATTAGTTTATTTATTGGTGTTACTTTATGAAAAATTATAATATAGCATAATATAAAGAAAAAAATAAAAATTAAATTAAATTAAAAAAGTTAAATAATAATTTTCTCTTTCTCACAAGTTGTTTTGTCAACCTTACAAATTTATCTAAATACTTTTACAAAAAAATTGGTTGAAATTTTCAAATAATTTAGTTAGGAATTTTATAATTATCAAGTAATTAATAAGTGATGTAATGACCCGGATTCGAAAGGTTATTTTTGATAATTCTGAATAGTCATTTAACAATTGTTAATTAATTTAAGGGTAATTTGTTTATTACTAATAATAAATGACCATATATATTAAGATAAGTTATTGGGGTTGACATTTTTAGATCATAATTTAAGGGGAAAAAACATTAGAAAAGAACGCTTAATTTTTTGGTGGCGGCTCTAGCGATGGTATTGCGTGCGCACTTCAAGTAAGTTATAAAATTGCCAACATCCTGTTGTATTGTCTACTGGATATGAGCTATATTAATGGTATTATATATAATACTAGTTATAGAAGAGAAATAAATATCTGGTCGTGTAAATTTATATTGGAAATTGGGGAATAATAGTTATGGCTAAAAAGCGAGGGTCTGTACTTGTGTAGTATATTTTCATTAAAGCTTAAGTTGATATTAACTACTTGACCACATTTTTATATTATTATTTTGATTATAATAACAATGTTGGCTTTGATAAGAAACAAGAGAAATTGAATTTAATATCTTATGTTAACGTTTATTGGTGGAAATTTTCTAAGACTAATGATAATTGGATACATGATATGAGTTAATCCACTAGGTAATATTTGGATTTAAAATGATGAGTGGTTAAAATTTTTGATGTTACTTAACTACATTAATAAACTAATGTACTGATATATTGAGACTTTAATCCTAGGCTTCAACTGGAAAAATATGAAGAGTTAGTTGTTAATTGGAATAAAAACATAGAATTGAGGATAAATTTGAGTGAGTTTAGTGTCTAGACTAGAGAAAGAATAATATGCGTGTTGTTAGTTTCGAAATCTCATTATGATTATTAATTTGAATAGATTGCTTTAAGTTAGAAGTACAACGAAAGGGAAGACTCAAACCATGGAGTGATTATTTAACTATTTGAGGCAAGTGAATTTCTTAACTCTTGCTAAGTGTATGAAATTCATGTATTTCCTGGTAGTATATGTTTGGGAGTAATGAAACTTGGTGATGGGTTGAGTTGTCCACATTAATTAATTCTAATGATGAAATCAAAGGGTAATAAAAGGCAATGTGAATAATTGCTTGTGTGTGATGTGTTGATAATAAAGAATAGTTTGGAAGGCTTGTTGACTCGTTGTTTATGTTGTTGTGAATTGTGCAGTTTTATGGAAATGGTCGTATCCTCTTATTTGTGTGAACATGTGATTTGCATTATTTTAAGACAAAGTTGTGGCAAGTGTTATGTGCAATGAGAAAGAATGAAATTTAAAAAGGATTTACCATTTCGAGGGACGTATCGCGCGCCGCAATCGATACTATATTTCAAGGGACGTATTATGCGTCGCGATGGTTACTATTATCAAGAATCTTGTCGTGCGTTGCGACAGATGGATGGACATATATGTCCCAATGGGTTGTTATGCACTGAGAGACAGCGAGTGTTGTGTATTACTAGGGTCAAGACATTGCATCTTATACTTGACATTGTATTCCATTCATTTGCACATTACTTACATTAGTGAACTTGGTAGGTGTTTGGTTGTCTTGTGATAGCTTTCCGCGAAAACCTGTGATTGTTGAATATGAGCTTGTTATTGAGGTATATGTTAAAAGTGTTGTTGTTGGGTATGTAAGTTGTTGAGGTATTTTATTGGGATATATTATTTGTTGAAGTATTATTATGAGGATATTTAATTTGTTGGAGAGTGTTGTTGTTGCGAGATGTAATTTGTTGAAAGTGTTGTGTGGGGATATGTTAAATTGGTTAAGTGTTGTGTGGAGGATTATGAATTTTCTAAGTGTTCTTGTTGCGTTACGGTTATGTGTAAATTGTTGAGTGTTGGTAGATTGGGTGTGTCTTTATGCAGTTGTTTAGTTGTGGGAGGTTTTTTGGTTGGGGTGGTAGGAGTACCTGTTATTCGTTCCCCTTTAACAGTGGTTTAGCGGTTTTGCTTGTTGAGTACTATGTGGTTTGGTAATCACCCCTTGCTTCTACAATCTTTTTGTAGATTACTAGCCCGGACCTTTGTGATAAATACTCTGATAATCTAAGGCTTCTTGGAGATTTCTTAGGTAACTGTTTGTCATCTCAGCGGACCTTTTTACTCCTGATTATGATTTTATTGTATTCTAGAAACAATTTCATATGAGACTTATATTTTCTTTAAATTCAATTGTAATTCTTTATAGGCTTGTACACGTGACCACCAGGTTTTGAGGTATAATGTAAGTTGATAGTAAACTTTCTGCATTTTATTGTAATACTAGAGTTTTAGACTGACTTGTCTTGGTGGGATAAGACGTGTACCATCACGTCCATTTTTGGGTCATGACATAATCGTATCAGAGCTCCAGGTTATAGGTCTCACGTGTGCACAAGTCGAGTCTAAGTAGAGTCTCGAAGATCGGTACAGAGACGTCTCTACTTATCTTCGAGAGGTTATATTGACTTTTAGGAAAAATGTTCACTTTTTGAATCTGTATCGTGCATACTGGATCTAGTTTTGATTCTTATTGCTCTATTTCATTCACACTAACATATTTGATGACTCGTGCGTAGTTCCTCATCTGAGTAGTTAATGTTGTGTATGATATGAATGTGACATATGATATTCAGGTGGAAGCAATATACTTATGAAGAGGATGTGTGTCTAGATTTACAATGTTAACATTTTAAAGGGGTTGTATCGGGTCAAGTTATTCTTGTTCAAGTTGACTTGGTTCTCCCCCGAATAGTCCGATTTTTCCTCCACGGTAAGGTTAGTTATCATACTAAAATAATTAAATTTTGTTTGGCATAAACGATAACTAGAGTGGTTTAACAACTAAAAGTGAAATGATTAAGGAACAACTTGATAATGGACTTGAATTTTGAAATTTCAATTATTAAAGTTATCATAACATGAATGGGTTTCTTAGAAAATGATGAGAATAATGATGCACCAATTAAGGTTAGAATTTCAATTATAGTAAGTATCGATTCTTACTTGGTTAGAGTTATGGAGTGTGTTACTTTTGATATTAACCTGACCTTTGTAAGAATTCATATAGCTTGGGCTACATATAAACCTATTTGGTAATATTTAACATCTATTTGATGGGTATAAATGTATGGCCTGTTGGATAGGATCTTCTCGGTAGGGATGCTGTGTCCTAGTGGTGGATGTAACGGACTTTCACGATGTTAAACTAGTTGTATATGAAAACAGATAAGTTGATTGTTAAGCGTGGATACTAAATAATTAAGGAGTTATCAATTGTATCACATGATCATATAATAAAGTTCAACATTGCATTCATATTTGATAAATCAACTAGGTTGTTACTATAGAAGAATGAGTTAAGCATTACTTATGAAGGGAATCTTAGTGATGACTCTTTAGTATGATATTAATGTGTCTGTAGGCTATGAACTGTATCCTTAGAATTCTAAATTAGCAGTGGTGATTTTATCATAAGAACCAATTGAGTGGAGTAATATTGAAATGATAAACTTATATGTAAAGAAAGTACCAACGAGTATACTTGGGTGAAGGAAATTGAAAATTTTAGTAAGAAAATGCGTATAAAGTTACGTTAGTCTGTTGAATTTTGGTTTGGTATAACTAGATTTAAGGTGTCATAGTGGTGAAATAGTTGACATCGTGGTGATGAAAATATCTAACTAAGCATGATGGCAATAAAAGTCCGTGATGGATTGTGAGTGAGATGCAACTATATGATAAGGATCATTGGTTAAATGAATTTAGAATTATAATGACGATTGTGAGTATCTAAAATTATTATTTGTTACTATTTGGTTAGTAGTATGGTTATTTGGAAAGTTGTATGAGGTGTTAGGACACCACTACAATAGAATTAAAATGAGCTAGAGCCTTAATTGAAAAAATCAGTGATAGACTATATAACCTTCAGGAGGAGGCAAAATCAAGAATATTTACTCAGATTGCTAGAGTGGAAGATGTATCTTCAAAGAGAGTGAATAATTGAATTCAGAGACATCTGATTTCATCTATTTTGCCTAGATTATTGTGATAATTTTTTAAAGACTATTGTATAAAACTTTGAGAAATGAGTGTATATAGATATTCAACTCGAGTGTGATTATATATATATATTTTGTGGTTTAATGTTTGTAATGAGTACAGTTGAATTTTTAGCAAAAAGATATGATATGGTCGATGAAGAGACGAACAATTAATAAAGCTTAAAATACGTGGAATTCATAATTAATCTCAAGGTATGAGTTAATGTTGATTAGATCAAGGAAATAGGGTACACCATTTGATTCAAATTCAAAAGTTTTTCATTGTGAGTTTCGGTTTGTGGTAGTGTGTTTTTGTCGGGGGGTAGGGATTGGTAAGGTTAATAAATGATCGATCGCATTGAGTATGAAGAACTGGAAAGATTAAAAAATAATTCAAGTAGTAAATTTGGTTACGTTTTTGATTGTGTCACTAAGGGTTTCACATAATGTTTATTTTTTAGAGGATAATAAAAAGATCATGGGTGTTGATTAAAGGAGAAGCGATTGGTAAGCAAGTCAACCAACGGAAAAAAAGTATGGTGTAATGAAGGGTTCAAGATATTTAGAATTTTGTGTCATGGAAAGAATTTAGGAAAAAAATGAAGGATTAAGACCTTTCGTATAAACCCTGATTGTAGTTGAAAGATTATTGATTTTTGCCGAAGAATTTAGGTATGACTGAGAGATGTGAACTTGTTTGTCATTAACTCACATAGATTTTATCAGTTACTTTATGAAGATTAGATTTTTGTTTGGGTGATAAACAACGTTAAGTGTAAGATTCTATATTATTATGTGGGGCTAGATTTTTCAAATTTTTGTAGGTGACTTATGAATGTAAAAAATTAATGAAAAAACTTTCGAGGAAATTGAAACTACTTTTTTATGAGACCTAAAAATTATTATGATGCATAACATAAAGCATTGATGGTGAGGTAGAGGTATGAGCTTTTATAGTATATAGAGGATTATTGGAGTGACTAAGAATTCTATGAGTTCTAGATAACTTATTGACAATTTGGAAATTAGGTAGTTGAAATATTCTAGTTGAAAAGTTTGTGTGAGTTGTCTTTGGGTGTGATTCAATGTGTACCTCAACTGGAAAGTACTCTTAGTTTGGAATTACTTCTATCAGTTTTAAAGTGTGATTTAGATCTATAATGGATGCGTAATGGAAAGATACGAAACCATAGTTTAAAAAATCATTGAGGGGACTATGGTGTGGTTGCTAAAAGGACTGTGATAGTAGTGTGACAGTGTTGAAATGAAAGTAAGGTTATAAATGATTGGTGTGGTTATGATATTTGTTAATTTTTCGAATGTTGCTTTGGTTTGATTACTTTGAGAAGTAAAAGGTTTGGTAAACGAGCAATGGGCATTGTAAAATTGTAATTGGAGATCAGACTAATTTTTATTTTTGTGGCAAAAAAAGAAAATTTTTGAAAATGAGGGGACGTATAGTTTTAGCTGATTGAAAATGTTTGATATGGGATTATGGAGAAAAGTATCTAGTTGTTATTCGACCTTGATTCAGTTATATTCGTAAGTTGACCACTATTTGATTGCCATATTTTGAGGTATGATCATTGCATATGCGTCCACATGTGTTACATTATGGGTTGAATTTATAGTGGTGGATGGATGACCGATCCTCTTATTCCTCTAGATAGAATTGAAACCTTTGACAGATTTTGGTCTTTTTATTTATGATTAATTTTAGGTGTGTTGAAATAGTTAAGATCTAAATATTATATACAAACACACACCAGTATTCTGAGAACTATTAGGAGCTTCGTGAATAGTTACATATTTGATAGTGTTGTTGGAGGTTCTATTATGCATGGCTGTATCATTTTCTAAGGGTTTACTCGATAAATTCTTCTTGGTTAGATAAGTTTGATTTTTCCTTAATATGTACCCGATGTCTAAAGGTTAAATTTTTATAACTTGGGCTCGTGAAAAGAATGTGTTGTGGGAAAAGGGGAAAAATCGTGAAGTAAAATATGTTGACGGTATTTGCATATGTGTGTGTGGTCTTATATTCAAAACTCCACTTCTGGTTGTATCCATTATTTGTTACAAAGGTTATCTTTGTTTTGGCAAGAAAAGATTCAAATAATAATTGTGTTTTAAGGGTCAAATGGGGTGAGTTGATACTTGAGTCCCATGTTTAGTCCGTTGCTTGAAAAATCCACTCTAATTTGTAGATATTCCAAAATTTAATTCGCAAATTTCATTTTTATAGTAGTTGATCTTGATGGAATGGGCTTAAGGAATAAGTCAGTGATGAAATATGAATACTCCGGACGAATAGGTCATAACGAGATTGTTGGCTAACAGTGGTTTATTCTTCTTCCTCCTTTATGTTCGAGGACGAAACATGAGTTTTAGTGGGGATAAATGTAATGACCGGATCCGAAAGGTCCAATTTTTGATTAATTTTAAATAGTCATTTAACAACAGTTAACTTTTTTAAATAAGGGGTATTTATTTTTATTATTATTAATAAATTGCCCATAATATTACATAAGTTATTTAGGGTGACATTTTTAGTAGATCATAATTCAAGGGAAAAAAAGCGTTAGAAGCGAACGCTTAATTTTTTGGTGGGGACTCTAGCATTGGTATGCGGGCTACTCAAGTAAGTCATAAAATTGCCACCATTGTTGTATTGTCTAGATTGATATGAGCTATATTAATGTTATTACTATAAATATGGTTGGTTAATAGACGAGGAAACATCAATAACTGGTAGTGTAATTTAATTGAACTTGGGGAACTAATCGTATAGTATAAGTACGTAATTGCAGCAATAATTATGTCAAACATTGCGTTCATATAATGAGATATTGTGGTTAATATTACATTATGGAAGCGCGGTCTGTATATGTGTAGTAGATTGTCGTTAAGTCTTTAAGTTGATTTAGTAACTACTTGACACATTTTTCTAGTTTTATTATTTTATTATAATAAACAATGTTGGCTTCGATAGAGAAACAAGAGAAAATTGAATTTAATATTTAGTTAACGTTTTCTGTGGAAAATCTTTTTAAGGGCTAATGTAAATCAAATTTGGATAATGATTATGGGTAATCATTAGGTAATATTTGGATTTAAATGATGGGTGGTTGAATTTTTGAGTTACTAACTACATTATAAACCAATGTTATTGATATATTGAGACTTAATCCTAGACTTAAAATTTGGAAAATATGAAATTTGAGTTGTTAAATTGGCATTAAACTTAGGAATTTGATTATAAATTTGAGTGAGTTTAGTGTCTATACTAGAGAAAGAATAATATGCGTGTTGCTAGTTTCGAGACCTCATTGTGATTATTAATTTGAATAGATTGCTTTGACTTGGAAGTACAACGAAAAGGAAGACTCAAACCCTAGAGTGATTATTTGAATATTTGAGGCAAGTGAATTTCTAAACTCTTGCTAAGTGTACGAAATGCGTGTATTTCTTGGTCGTACATGTTTGAGCGTAATGGGACTTGGTGAAGGGTTGACTGTCCAAATTAATTAAGTCTAATGAAAAAAAACAAAGGGTAATAAAAGGAAATGTGAATAATTGCTTGTGTGTGATGTGTTGATAATAAAGAATGGTTTGAAAGGCTTGTTGAATCATTATTGATGTTGTTGTGTATTGTGTAGTGTTATGAAAATGGTCGTATCCTCTTTATTTGTTTGAACATATCATTTGCATTTTTTTAAGGACAAGGTTTGCATGTTTGCAAGGGTATGTGCATTGAGAATGGAAAAAAACAAAGAGGATTGTACCATTTCGACGGACGTTATCGCGTGAAGCGATGCATACTATATTTCAAAAGAACGTATCGCGCGCGCTGATGCATTACTATATTCAAAAAGACGTACGCGCGCCGCGATGGTTACTATTATATGCGGGTCAGTCGTGCGCCACGACACGAGGCATGAAGAATTGCCTCTCCTATATGTGTTCTCCGAAAACTGAGAGATAACGGGTTTTGTAATCACTAGGTCAGACATGCATCATATACTTGACAAATGCAGTCACTTGCATTGCCACATATTCACCATTAGGGAAACTGATATTGTGTTTTGTTGATCTTGTGATTTCTTTTCTGCGAAACTTGTGATTGTTGAATACTGAGCTTGTTATTGAGGATATGTATAGTGTTGTTGTTGAGTATATTTAATTTTTTGAGTATTGTTATTGAGGATATGTAATTTTTTGAAGTACTATATTGAGGATATGTAATTTATTTAAGTGTTGTTATTGATAATATGTAATTTGTTGAAGTGTTGTTGTTGGGGATGTGTAATTGATAAAGTGTTGTTGTGGAGGATATGTAATTTGTCTAAGTGTTCTTGTTGAGTTACGTGTTATGTAAACTATGAATTGTTATGTTGGGTTGATTTTTATGCAGGTTGTAGTTGTGGAGGTTCGGTTTGGGTGGTAGGAGTTCCCGTATTTCGTTCCTTAACTTGTGTTTAGAGGTTTGCTTGTTGAGTACCGTGTGGTTTGGTACTCACCCCTTGCTTATACAATCTTTTTGTAGGTTACTAGCCCTCTTATAATCTGAGGCTTCTTAGAGATTTGTGAGGTAGATATTTGTCATCTCAGCAGACCTTCTTACTCATGTTTATGATTTTGTTATACTCTAGAAACAACGTCATATTAGACTTATATTTTCTTTAAATTAAATTGTATTACTTTAGAGGCTTGTACACGTGAGCACCAGGTTTTGGGGTATTATGTAAGTTGTAGTATAACTTCGATTTGATTGTAATACTTGAGTTTTAGGGCTGACTGTACTGGTGGATAATTTTAAAACGAGTGCCATCACGTCCCAAGTGTTGGGTCGTTAACAGCGTGCACACGAAGATTTCTTTCCATTAAAAATTTTGTTGGTGAAAAATATAAAGTTTATAGAATGTTAATTTTTTTTCTTATAATCTCACAATTGTATAGAATTTATATATTTGGTTTGTAGAGACTTATAACTTGGATTAATATAGAGGTCTATTATTTTTTTAAAATGCTTGATTTAATGACATGAATATAAAACTAGAACTTTTAGAGACTTTTGAGGCTAGGTATTCTAGTATTTATTTTGGATAAAAAATGTAATAGTTACTTGGACGTTAATTATTATTGATTTATTTTATAAATTATGATAAAATTGATGTAAATGAGGTTGCATAAAGTGATTGTATGTCAATATATTTTGAATGTATAGTTTATCAAGTTATTCAAAATGATTAAAAATTATAGTACATTTTTAAAATGTATTCTTCATAAACATAAAAAAATAAAAAAGTTTAATTATGATAAAAGATTTTAAGTATGAAAAATTTGTTCTTAATTAAACTAATTAAAAAATTAAAAAAAATATATGACGTATTTTAGTTAAATGGATTAAATGAATTAAATTAAATTAGTATATTATTAAAATGAAATTTTATTGACAATTCATGCCAACTAGGAGAGAGTGATGATTTTGAAGTGTCAAGTATATTTGGAGAAAAATAGTGATAGTTGAATGATATTTTTGCCCTAAATGAAATATAAATGATACTCTCTCCGTCCACAATTTTTTGGCAGGCATACTAAAAATATATGTCCAAAATTAATTGTCAATTTACATAATCAAGAAAAAATTAGTTACTTTTTTCCAAATTTGTCCTTAATGATAGTGTAGTTCAATTGAAAAATTATGTAGACTTTTGATATTCTTGATATAGTAGGGATATATATTAGTCAAATTACACCTTGTATTAAATTTTCCTTGAAAGGTGTGCATGACCTTAACATGACAAACAAATGTAGACTGAGGGAGCATTACAAGACAATTCTCTTAACTTGGGTGACCATTTAGAGAATTGACTCTTATATTCTTATATGCTATTAGTTATACTTAATTGAGCACAACATATTAATTCATTGAATACAAATAATGAATTACATATATTAATATTTAATTATCATATTGTTTTAGCACAATTTTCATTGCTTTTATAATGCTTTACTTAACAATGAAATAAAGAAGTGATGATTTTTTTTTTTTTTTGGGGGGGGGGGGGGGGGGGGGGAAGAATTTCTAAAAAACAAAGTCCTCAAAAAGGTTTCCCCCTTCATGTCTAAATAACAACTCTACCATTGTTCTGCGAAACAACCACACTCTACCTTTCTCCCTCATCACAACCTCTCACCGATAGAAGAACTCATAGGTGCGCTCCAAGTTTCAGCAAAACACGATGGTCAAATTAGCTCAAAGCTCCTACCACACCCAAAAAACAACTGTTATTCCGTCCTTTCTCCCTTCTCACAGTACTATAAGTGAGGAACTCCACCCTCCGATGAACCGGAGCAAAAAGCAACAATCAAAAGTAGCTCCGCCTACAACAATAGCTCCTGAAATGAGAACCCCACTCCATCCTCTTTGCCACTCCAGCAAACGAACCACCAGATTTGACCACCAAAACCCAATCATGTCCTCTCACCATTCCGGTGAATACAAATGGATCCCCAGATCTCACAGCCAAAACCCCAATCCATCCTCTTCATTATTCCAATAAACACAATCAACCCCCAAATATCACAACAAAACCCCCCCACTTCATCCTCTTTGCCACACTAGTGGGGACATACAAACCCCACATTTCACCACCAAAACACTAGTGTGTCCTCTTCGCCACTTCACTGAATGACGAATGAGCCACCAGATCTCACCAGAATAAACTTCACTGCTCCACTTCGTTGGTGCTCAAAACTACAACTAGCTAGTAAGATCAAGCTCAAGCTCAAGCTCGCGAACTAAGAACAATGAACCAGGTCGCATCAACCCTCCATTCCTGGTGAGATTTAATACTCTGCTGTCATATGGTTTGGTTTCAATTCTATTTTTTGGAGATGATTCAAAAAGTTTGTTCTATTAGTGGATACTTTAGGAGTTTTGTTGTTGGCTAACTAGCTCTAGGAAGTTCCTTAATTAGTTGTGTTAGAAGGTGACTTTAACAAGGTTTAGATTTTAAAAAATATTAAAACTTCTTGTGCACAAACAAAAATCCTTTGGAGAAAATATGAAAAATGGAATGATCTAAGCTTTCTGAATACCTATATTTTTTTAGTTTTATTAGGCAAAATATTTGCTCACTTTCAATTTCTACATAATGGATGATTGCAACGAGGGAACTAAGAAACTCAAAAAAGAATCAAGTTGTCTTGGCTTTTTACAAGTTCATTTTCTTGTTTGGTCTGGCCTTGTTCTTTTTATTTTATTTTCTTGAGAATTCAAAGTTGAGTAATAGTTTCTTGGGTCTTCCTGGAAGTTCATCATATGATTTTTGCTTCTATACTTTGCATTTTACATGAAACAAGACTATCCAGTATCCCTTTTGCATAGTATTAAGTTTAACTAGATATTATTATTTTTTACTAGTGAGTTTAGGGTGGATTCTTTATTGTCTTTTTTCAATTTTTTTTGTAGATATCCTTTTAGAAGTATTAAGTATATGAATATGTAGTTTGAGCTTCTTCTTCTTCTTCTTGGGGTTCTGAATTGTCTTTTTTTCATTACTTTTAGATATCCTTTGGTATTTTGTCCTCGTCCTCGTCGTCCTCCTCTTTGAATTATATGAAAATGAAGGAGAATGCTATACAATTTTCATGGTATATATAACTGTAATTTCCTTTGTAACTTAAAAGATAAGTTGAAAATGACTATATAGTGACTTTATGTTGTAATAATAGGGTATTGAAGTTATGTAACTTAAATATTTACAACTATTTACATGACAAATATGCTTCAATTAGACATTGAAAATCAGAATCAATTACTGATTATCAAGTAAGTATACCCTAGGTAAAGAACTTTTAGATTCACTCATGAAAGATCTAAAACAATATATAGTTGTCAGTGGAGGTGTGGATTCTAGAATTGAATTAGATAAATGTTTTGGTGGATACACTGAAAATGGCACTAAAGATTTTAACATCCCACTTCGGTGAAAAATGGCCAACGTTTGGTTTATAATTCAAGCTTAAGTGACATGTGATATATTAGTTGTTCCATTTTCAAGTGTCTCATCCGAGTCTTTATTTAGTATGGGTGACTCCTTCTTGATTTTGTTTAGGATTTCATTGTTCATAAATTTGTGCATATTTTAGTTTGTCTTCAAGATTTGCTCCGAAATGAATAATTAATTAACTTAGTAGTGTTGAGGAAGATTTGGATAATCTCTAGAAAATTTAAAAAAGTATTAGTACTTTTTTATATTTATTGGATATTGTTTTTGCAAATAAGTTGTATCTTTTTTTATGTTTTTATTCTCTTCAAACTATGCTAGCACGGAAAAAGATCCCACCGTAATTGATGTGTAGTACAGTTGTACTTGGTGACTTTGAGAAGTTCAGCTTCTTAAAAATTAGACTATTGGATAACCGAGAAGTTCCTAAGTTATGCAAAAAGTATGTTGAAGAAATGTAGGAACAATTTAATGGCCACAAAACTGACGCAGATGTCAAAGGGAGATGTTAAAAATTTCTAAGCTTTAAGATTACCATGGTCTGGATTAACAACAGGGAATAACAATGGTATGACTCTAACTTTAACCACTGCATTGAAGATACTAATACCTATGGTGGTCTAGCTAGATATTTCCCACATTGAGATAGAGAAGATGGGAAATACATTGGATAGATCCATACTATTCTTACTAACGATTTTGAACGAACCTTATTAAAGGGTAGTTAATAGATCATATTGACCAAAGAATTATTAACTGACAAAAGCTTACACGGTAAACTTCATTTATTATTGCTAGTGAATTGATTACAAAGTCACAATTCAAAGAAATGATTAAAAACAACTTGAAACCAAGTGGAAGAAATCAACAACATCCTTTTATGTTTCTTATATTTTATCTTCCTTTTCTATTACAAAAATCATTCTTTTGTGTGTTTTGATAGTTGAATCTTTTTTTAACCGAAGAAGGATTCATATTTGAATCTTCTCAGTTGATAGATTCCTAATAAATTCAAATACACTTGTGAAAAGCTTGTTAATTATCACTGTTGAGCAGGAGGAGGGAGGACACTGACAAGCTAATCAAAATACAAAATAACAGTTACTTTCAATTGTACAAAACTTACTAACCAAAAGTAAAAAAAAAAAACTATTATCGGACGAAGATATGAAAATTTATGAAAAAAATAGAGATTTATAAAGTAAAAAATAGTAGGATAGACATTAATGGTTTATCAGAATTACCTATAGTGATCAATTGAATGAAATTTAATCTCATCTCCTATTCATGCAAAGGATTTATAATTTTCCATCATTTTTATATCTTGTCAAAAGATTTGAACCATAATTGACTATCTTTTCATTTAAAATATGATTTGTGTTATTCACAAGGATATCTTCACATATATCACACAATATCAACCAAGTTACATGTGAACATAGTCTTCCGGATAAGTCTGAACATATTTTAAATGACAATATTGTCAATTATGGCTCAAAATTATTGACAAGATATGAAAATAATAGAAATTATCGTATCATGTACGGAATATTGAGAATAATAAATTTTGTTCCATCCATAACATCTATAAGACAATTTTAAAGTTAAGTAGTCTTATAAACTTCTTCAATTACTTCTTTGGTTTGCATTTGTTAATTACCTTTTATTAAAGTTTCTCTCAAAATTCTTAAATTGTAATAACCCTCAAGTTCATTTTTGTGTGATTTTATTGTTTTACCCCTTCTCGTGGCTTTTGTATGGTGCTGAGTTGGGTGAAATTTTCCCAAGGTGGTCAGGTGAGTTTTGATTAATTTTGCCATTTGGTAGGCTTAATATTTTAAATAGTTGACTTCAGTCAACAACTGGATATTTTAATTTCGAGTTGAAATTATGTCTGTTCTATCAACTTTGGAAGGATAATTTTCTCTATTTTGATGATCGGTTTGGGTGTAGAGGCTTCTATTGAAAATTTTCCAATTATGCATTTTAGCTTTTGAGTTTTGCCCAAAGTTTGACCTTGGTCAACTTTCTTGGTAAAAACACTTGAATGGAATTATGTTAGTGCGAATAACTCTGGAATGTCGAATTTGACGTAGAACGACCTTTGATTTAGTTTTCGATGTGATCGTGATGACCTTGTGGTGCTTAGAGTTTTATTGGCTTTTCTTTATAAACGTAGTCTTTGGTAAAAAAAAATTGACCAAATGACCTTTGTTGGGTGTTTCATTGATTTTTTTGCATTTGGAATGTTGTTTCCGGCCACTTGGTAGCATAGTTTGTTTGGTTGATGGATTCTGAACGATTCCAAGCCCCAGTTGGAGAACTTTGGCTTCATTATAGAACTACTAATGTAGTGTTGCAGGTGTCTATTCATGGAGACATAGGGCCTGTGCTTCTGCATCCTGTAGATCTCGCCGCATTCACGAAGGGTAGCTGCCTTCATGTTCTCTGTACATTGGCTGCATTCACGAATGGTTGATTGTACTAGACTCTATGTTCGCAACCCTCGTGCCAGTTTGCGGAGGGTCAACTCTACTTACCTAAGCTACTTGATTGGTATTTTTCAGCTTGCATGTATTATTTCTAACTTGGTGTATGGGTGATTAAGTGACATTGTTTTGAAGGATTTGAGTGTTTCTTGGTGGAGTTGATTGTGGGAGTTTACGTAGGGAAACATCCGGAGCAATTAGGGGGAGGGAGCAATTAGTGTTCTGTGTTTTTTCATTGTTTATCTCCGAAAAGTTTTCCTTAATTTTCATTGTGATTCTGTGGCCAAATAAAGGGGATATTATTTAGGCTAGATTGTAGATAATATTGTCCCATTTTTACGGGTACAATTCTTGAGAATGTGGGGAACCTTATGATGGAGTAGATTTTTGTACTCTGTGTGCGGGGTCCCATTTTAGCAGATTTCAAGATTTCTTTCCATTTTGATTTCCTTTATGATTGGGGTTTAGGTTGTTTTTTTTGAGTTTCCCATGCGTTATTGATAGCTTTTCATCATTTTTGAGCCCTTTGAGGAAAAGGAAAAAAAGCACCTCAGTTGTAGTTCATGTGTGTTTCGACCTTGACTTGCGCTCATTCAGCTTAATTGTATTTTAGCACATTGTATGATTAGGTGTGGAATTTAGGAATAATTGGAGGCCTTTTTATCGGTAGTTGGACTCTTTGCCATTATTTGGGTTGCTTTTTTTTTTTTTATGTCGTTTTAGCCGGAAAAACCTTAGTTTAGGGTGGATATGTATGGTTAATTAAAAATCTTGGTGATTATTCTAGTTTTTCTTTCCTTTTTTCTTGTAGATTTTACTTTGTTAGAATTCAAAATTTGGATTTAAGTGTGATTTCCCCGTTTCAAGTGTCGCATGACGCTCTTATTTGTATGGGAGGATTTTTTCTTGATTCATTTAGGAGTACATTGTTTCTAAATTGGTGCATGTTTTAGTGTGTCTAAGATGAAAATTAAAAAAACTTGTTAGTGTTGAAGAAAATCTAGATTATCTCTAGCAAATTTTAAAAGGTATGAGTACTTTTATTATATTTATTGTATATTATCGTTGCAAATGATTTATATTTTTTGTATATTGTTGTTCTCTTCAGATTAGCAAGCACGAGAAATGATCCTATCAAAGTTGACGTGTAGTAAAATTCAAAAAGTTTATTGAACAAATGTAGGAACAATTAATGGCCACAAAATTGTTAGGTTTTATTTGTCCTGATTTTTTACCATAACACGGTTTCCTTTTAATCGCAAAACAAGGTTTTAGAGACTAATAATTTTCTGGAGGAAAAAGGTTTTTTTTAAGACTCTATAAATAGAGGCATGGTCCTTCTACCTTTAATTAGTATTCACAATGTAGTCTTAAGGGCTTTGAGAGTTTTGTTAGGGGGAGAATTTATGGGTCACAGCTTGATACAGTTATCAATTGTGTGAACCTCCCAGTATTCAGAATTGGTTTGAGGTTGTTTCCTCTGTATTTTTACTCGCAATATTTATAAGTGGCTTGATCACTCTCTTTTGTGGACGTAGTCGATTGACGACCACGTTTAAATCTTTGGGTGTTTTTGGTTTAGTTCTCGTTGTTTTCTTAATCGTGGGTCTTTCGAGGGTTTCTTTGGTGCCTTCCGCTTTACACTGCTTCTTTCGGTCATAACAATTGGTATATCAGAGCCAGCTTCAATAATGGAGTCAGGTTCAGTGGTTCGATAATCGAGATTTGACCAGGTTTAGAAAGAGATGTTCATCTTGAGGCGTGTTTAGTTCTAGCCGTTAAATCTTCCCCCGTTTTGACAGTAATGAAGATTTTTGGGGAGAAAGAAATTATTTCAGAGAGGTTCTCTGGTTGTAGACAAAAGTTTTGCCAAAGGGATTATGGAGAGGAGAAGCAAGTTGTTGACGATTAAGAAAGAGGTGGACAAACTTATTTGGTCAGAAATTCAGGCCAAGGGGGAGATTTGTTAGGTTTTATTTGTCCTTATTTTTCTTACCATCAATGGTTTACCTTTTAAGAACAAGTTTTGATTGACTAATTCTTTTTCTGTAGGAAAAGGTTTAGGACTCTATAAATAGATCATGTTCCTTCGAACTTAAATTAGCATTAAAAATGTAGTCTTAGGGCTTTGAGGAGTTTGGTTAGGGGCGGGAGAATTTATGGGTCCCAAAGCTTGATTAACCGAGCAGAGACACACTTGTGTTGAACTCCCATTATTCGAGTGCATTGGTTGAGTTGTTTCCCCCTCTGTATTTTGTACTACATATTTTATAGTGGGATTGCTAATCTCCTTTGTGGACGTAGGCCGTTGGACCGAACCACGTTTAAATCTTTGTGTTTTTGGTATATTTCTCGTTTGTCTCTTCTCGTGGGGTCTTTCGAGGTTTGCTTTTGCTAGCTTTAGGTTTACACCTGCTTATTTGCCGGTCCTAACAATACACAAATTACAAAAGGAAATGCTTCAATATTTCAACCTTTAAGAGTTACATGGGAAGAAAACATGTTATGACTCTAACTTTATAACCACATGGAGTAATAAGAGGCCAAATAATTAAAATGGGTGTTTTTAAGCTAGTAAATCTCAATTTGAGAAGGCCTTTGAGAAACACCTTTGATAGATCAATATGGTTTGCTGAAGAATTTGAAAAAAATAAACCTAAAGGGTAGTTAATAAACACGAACCAAAGAAAAAATTGAGAAAGTTAATAAGGTGACTTAAATGTAAAATTAGTAGTGAACTGATGTAATTGTACATTCCGAGAAATGATTAAAATGCAATATTGAAACTAAGTGGAAGAAGTCACAACATCATTTTTTTTTATTATTTCATCTTCCGTTTCTATTACGACCAACATTCTTTTTGCTTGTTTTGACACTCGGATATTTATTTTATTCGTAAAATACATACTGACCATAAGTAAACAAAGGAAGCAAACTATTATAAAATGATAATAGAAATTTGTTGAAAATATATGATATTATAGAGTAGGATAGACAATGGTTATATGAATTACCTTATAGAGGTCGTCGATGGAACAAAATGTTATACTTCTCGCTATTCCTTTCATAATGCGATAATTTGCATCATTTTAATATTTTGTCAAAAGATTTAACCATAATTGATAATATTTTCATTTAAAATATGATTTTTATAATTCGAAAGACTATCCTTCACATAATATCCAACACAATCTCAACCAAGTTACATGTGACAAATAGTCTTCCAAAATAGATCGTTATTTTAAAATGAAAACCAATATTGTTCAATTATGGCTCAAATTTTGACAAAACATTATGGAAAAAATGATGGAAATCGTACCATGTAAGGAATATCGAGAAGAATAATTGTGTTAGGTCGATAACCTCTTAAGATAATCCACATAAAATTATGCCATACCTTACTTCAGAAAATTCGTATTTTTAACAGTTTAATATGTTCCAACTATAGGTGCTTATTCTTCACTTCTTGGTGATTTGATATTTCCAAAAATAAAAAAAATTTGGTTAAACTTCTTCTATTATATCGTCATGTTTTCTCGCAATTCCAAGTTTATATACTATCACACTCTCACTAGTTGAAATTGAATTTGATTGAAATCTTTCAACTAAAGGAGATCTAAATATGAAACATTCAGTAAAAGAACACTCAAAGTATAAAAAAAAGAATGTTGTTTGTGATATAAAAACAAGAGAGATAACAATATGACAATAAAGAAAAGGATGTTGACTTCTTTCACCTAGCTTCAAGATTTTGCATTCTAATAATTTATTTTAATGTTTAATCGTATCAATTCATTTACAATTTTAAATGTAAGTCGTCTTATAAAATTTTTCAATTACTTATTTAGTCATACTTTATTAATTAAATTTGTAAAGGTTTATTTCAAAATTCATCAAGTGTAATGACCCTTGAGGTCATTTTTTTGTACTTTTACTATTTTCCCCCTTCTCTTAGCTTTCATATAGTTTTTTTTTTATGATGGTGGGTTGGGTTACATGTTTCCCAAGGTGGTTGGTGAGTATTGAGAGGTTTTTGCCATTTGGGAGGCTTAAGGTGTGCGAGTATTTTATTAAAGTTTTGAGGAGGTTTTGCCATTTGGGAGGCTTAAGGTGTGCATGAATTGACTTCTGTCAATATATAGATATTTTGACGTCTAATGGACATTTTGTTAGTTCCATCAGTTGTAGAAGGGTCATTTTGGTCTAGTGTGGTGATCGGTACAAGTGTCGAGTCTTTTGTTTGGAGTTGTGTAATTAGGTGTTTTAACTTTTGAGGTTTTCCTAAATTTTTACCTTGGTAAACTTTTTTTCTAAACACTCTTCGAATAGTAATTTGTCAGTCTAGTAAGCTGTGAAATGCTGAGTTTGGTGTATAGTGACTTTTAGTTTGATTGTCAAGGTAATCATAATGACCTTGTGGTGTTTAATGTTTCGTTTGGCATTTCTTATTAAGTGTAAATTGTAGTCAACATTTTGACCAAATCACCTCTATTTTTTGTTTCATCAATTTTGATAAGCTTGGAATGTTGTTTCCAACTAGATAGCATAGCTCATATATACGTTCATGGGGTTCTGAACGAATTCTGAAACCTAAATGGAAGATTTTTTCTTCCTTGTGGAACTGTTGATGTAGTGCTGTTGGTGAAGTGTTGAGGTGTCACGTTCGTGGAAACAAAGTGTCAGGGCCACCGCCTTAATGTGGGTCTCACCGCGTTTGCAAAGGGTCGTCTCTTGCACAAACCTATCACAGGTCGAGACTTCATCCCATATGTGTCCGAAACTTGAGAACCATTGTTGGTCCCCAAGTAAACTCTCATTGCTTCTAACTACAAGTGGAAGACTAACTCAAGCATACACAAGCATTAAAACTAAACTAAAATTTAAAAACAACTTATTGAAACTTAAAATTAATTTGAAAATAGTGAGTATTAAACATATAATTTTAAATAAAATATCTGAAACTGAATAATGTAAGTCTGTGACTGTCTATCTATGACACCACTAATGTATAAAGACAGGCATTGGGAAAAGACCCAAGACACCTAAAAGAAGTATTACTAACAAATCATAAAATTAGAGTCCTTTGAAATTAAGGAGGCATCACCAAAAGCTGGCGAACGTATGATGTGATCCCAATGAAATTCTTTTTGATGATTCTAAGTACTTAAATTTGGACCATGAAATGATATATGTTAAATGACATCAATACATTCAATGTACAAGTATGTAATAGGGTTGAATAGCAAAATTAACTTAAATGAAAGGCTAAAAGTAACTCTACAGAAATATATAGTATAAATCATGATTAAAATCATTTAAGATCTTACAGGAGGAATGCAATAATAGTAAATAAATAAATGAAGTGGATTTACAAGAGTTGGAAACCAAGAAACTCAAATAAACGCAACAAAAACAACATAGGAAAGGATCATTAACCAACAAAAGAAGAATATATTGATGGTACATAAGACAGGATTATAAGGCTACACTCTAGAATAGCTTTATTTAAAGTCTATATTTGGTTATTTTTATCAACACCGGCAGGTCGCTTAGTACTTGTCAATATATAATCGACAAGAGTAGACGTACCGTCTGTGTCTTAAAAGAGTACTCATGGGAGCAATGGTCTTGTTTTACTTTTGTACCTTCACAAATAACCATGGTCCTCACATTCACCCATCACCTTATCAGTTTGTTTGTCTTCAGCCATGCTATGAGTTTGATTTTTAGTAACTGTGAAGAAAAAAATCAATATAAAAAAATAATCAAAATAAAAACTATGTCACAAACAACATGAAAATTAACAACAGAAGTCAGCAAAAATTAAAAAGAGAGCAAATTATCTCAAGAAAGTAGCGACCCATCAAAATTAAGCGAATAATATCTCAAAGTATGAAGTTTGAATAAATATTTGAGTCAGTACTTGGATACTCAAGTAGATTCAGGACTCAGAAAACACATGCCTTGCACAATCGACAAGAAAAAGACTAAACATAAATAATTAGGCTAAAATAAAACATGTAGTATACAACGTGACTTACATATCCAAAATGCATACACATAATTATTCAAATGAAGATACAAAAAAACTAAGATAAAAAGAAAAAGAAGAGACAACGAAAAAAACATTATAAAGAGGAGTAATAGATAAACTGACAAGAAGATAGACTTAATCAAGGTACCTCGAACGAGAAGATTAATAACAACAAACTTGAATGTGATAAGCAATTGAGCATTAAAAAAAAAAAAGAGACAAGCAACCTAGAAAAGGCTTACTTTTATATTTTTACGCTCTGTAGCTTTATGATTTTTCCTGAGTTTCATGAACTTTTGTCTGTACGATAATGAAAAACTGAATATAAAAAAATTATATGTTCCATAGTTTTAAAACATTAGCCTTTAAGAGTTAGGACTTGGTGAGTTTTTGTAACACCTCGGAATCTAGTAGGCTAACCTAGGACTAAGTGTGAGGGAAAGAGCCAAGGGAGAGTGATAGGGAAGCCCAACAAGATCCTTCACGACTTTTGGTTCCCACCACGGATCGTGGTGCAACTCATGGTGGTGAGGTAGTAGGTTCACCAAGCTGCCCAAATAAGAGACCCTCCCCACGAGCCACTAGACGGAGTATCGTGAAGGACTTGACGTGTCGTGGGGGGGGTCGTAAAGGTGTCTTATGTTTATATGGGTCAAGGGAAGGTGTCCAATCTACTGGTTCAAATCCACGAGGAGGACCACGGCTCGTGGAACCTCTCATGGAGATTGACAGTACACTATTAAGTGAGGGGTAATTAAATTGGGTCTTTCCGATTTTTAATAGAATAAATTTAGGTCATTTTACCCAAAAATAGTACACCTATATAATAAGCACTTTAACCATCATCAACCCATTCAAGTCATTCTTCCGAAGTCCCCAAAATAATCCCAAAGTTTCTTCTCCTCAAATATTTCCTCTCTAGAACTTGAAGAGAATAAGAAGAGTTCAAGCTAGGATCTAGGTCAGTCTCCAATCTCAAGCATTTGTGGACTTTGTTATCAGGTATGATAATGTTTGTTATCCATGATTACTTCCATCCGGAGACCCATGATTCCCCAATTTAAATGATGAAATTCCCCTTGAGTTGTAAAATACTAATCACAGATAACCATGAAGCAATGTCTAGTTTGCTACAAAAAGGAAAGCACGGGAATAAGGAAACTAAATTTGTAATGACTCAGAGCAACTTATGGCAAGATATATATATTTTGTATTAAAGACAGAAATACTAAACAACAATTAAAAAAATTGAGATACTACCCCTTGATACGGAAAAGAAGTACAAGAAATAGGATTAATATAAATACTAATATACCTCCCAGTTAGTCTAATTACCCGCTTAACGATTTAATTTAAATTAGCTTTACGGGAGTATGCTAAGTAGAGTGTGTTTCCGACTTATGACTTAACATAAAAACCCGGAGCTTGACAACTAAAATTAGTTCTAAGCTAAAAATTTATACTTGGATTATTGTATTCTGAGCCCTAGATTTTTTTCAAGCGATTGGTAGTATTTTATTATTTTATTCTTTCATTCTTGTCTTGACACTCCTAAAAAATAATTCACTCAGTATAATTGTAAAATGTAATACAACTCCTTTGCTTTCGAATATATCTGGTTTATTTCAAGAGCCATTATATTACTTGTGCGACCACATATATTTGCATGCATATTGGAGAACAACTACTGTCAATTAACCAAGAATCTGTTGAGCTCTTAGTTGAAAAGCATGTTGCAACAAAAACATAATCCTCTTCTTCTTGATCAACGACTAGAGCATTTTCTTCCTGTTGCAGTGCTTTATTCTTGCCAATCACTGCTTCATGTCCAAGCTTATTGCATTTAGCATAAGGTATCCTCCAACACTTGAATGATGCTTTTCTTCCAAACTTCGGGTAAGTTTTCTTTGTGCTTCCTCCGTTACTTTAGTTGTTGTCTGATGTTTCTCCTTCAGACAGTGCCTTATTTGTTTTATTCTTCTGAATTTTATTAGACTGATGCTCACTAAAAAGACCCCCTTCTTTCGTAACCTCTTGTTTCATGAGCCTTCTTTGCTCTTGAGCTTTTAGGGAAATGAGCAACTCTGTCAAACTAATCTTTGACAATTTTCTAAGGTCGTAAATGTTTCTTCACCCCATTAGGTAATTGTTACAAGAATCTTCTCAACAATTATGGAGTTTGAAAATGTAAAGCCGAGCAGCCTCACTTTTTTTGCAATATTTAGAAGTTTGTTTGAATATTCCTTCACTGTTTCAGATTCCTTATCTTTTCCAATTCAAACTCCCTAATTAAGTTTAAAATATTCACACCTTTTATGCTCTCATCTCCGGAATACTCTTCCTTAGATAATCCCATACTTCTTTAGCAGTTTTAAGAGATATTATTCAAGTGAAAATAGTTGATGATCCAACAACGAATAAACATGCCTTGGCTTTCGATTTCTTTGTCTTCTTTTCCTTGTGTGCTTTAATCTGAGCAATGGTAGGATTATTTGGTAGGACTAGGATATCGTAATAGTCTTCCGCAGCTTCACAAAAATCTAAAGCATCCAAGTACGTCTCTATTCATACTGCCCAAATCTGATAATTATCTTCATCAAAGACCAGCAAAGCAATTGGTGAGAATCTTGCTTCAGCATCCATGACTTCTCCAACTCAATCACAGATCCCTTCAGATGAAAGATCTGATACCACTTGTAAGTTGTAATAAGACTAATGAGTATAACACAATGAGGACAATGTCTAGTTTGCCCTACCAATGGAAATCGAGAATAGCAGTAACAATGTGAAGATGACTTAGCGAAAAAGCTTATCCAGAGAAATTCTATTTTCTGTTAAAAATGACCTGAAAGATACATAACATCAAATTACAAAAAATAAAAAATCTGGTTTTCTTTTTTAGTCATCGTCTAAAACATGGGTAACAACTACCCTAAATAACTGGAAAAAGAAGACGTGAAACTTTAGAAATAGACATTGTAGTCCT
Organism: Solanum habrochaites; assembly: GCA_027704765.1. NCBI lineage: Eukaryota > Viridiplantae > Streptophyta > Magnoliopsida > Solanales > Solanaceae > Solanum > Solanum habrochaites. The sequence continues at coordinate 14,282,108 of JAKWJA010002493.1, forward strand.
AAAAAAATAAAACAACTAAAACTCGTATTCCCTTCCAAATTTGAGTTAGGTTTTCCTCCAATTGTTGTGGGATTGACGAATGTTGATTCATTGATTGGATTGTTTGGATTGTGGGTTTTTAATATTAATTTTATGCTTGAATTGAGTAGATTCAAGTGTTCTTAGTGATGAAATTACATTACCCGGCGCTTAACCCATGTCAGAGAAAGATGAAATTGATGTCAATTGATTTTTAATCCATAAAAGAGAAGTGGTGGGTCTAGATGTATTAAGTCTAGGATTTGTGATGAATAGATTAAAATTGAAGCTTACACAATTAAACCCACAAGATTATTAGTTGCTTGCTATTGAGGCTATATTCTGAGTATATTTAATTATTTTAAGATTGAAGCAGATAGAACCATATATATTGAGAAGTAAAAACTTATATGTTGAGTTCTTATTAGAATTGCTTTGACATAAAGTTTTGTGAGATTGAGCATATAGAGACACTAAGAGAAATAGTGCTTTTTTGCGAATCCTCTTATGTTCCTGCAAATGTTGAACTATGATGTAATTGTTATGAAAACGATAGGTCCCCCACGAATAATTGCTTATTTTCTTTAATGTAAAAGACTTCCTCGCATTGAATGATTCTGGTAAAAAAGGATTGCTCACCTAAATGAATATAGACTAAACAAAATTAAAATGAGGCGGAGTTAATACTCTGACCTCTACAAAGAAGGTTATGAGGTGATTTTGATTCAATAGTAAGAGAGGCAAACTAGACCCTTACTTACTACTCCCTAATGTTGTGACAGGGATCAGTACCCTAGATATCTTATAGACAAGCGTGTTGAAGGTGAATACCAACTACCATATGATAAAGATAATATCAAATTGAGCATTATAGCTGATGAGCTTTGTAGAATGGCCCAAGGTGTCCCTACTATGTGGAGTGATACTAAGTGGCGATTACCACCACGTCCTTGGTACTATGTGTTACTTTACTTATGAATTATGCCTTTATGTTAATCCATGGATTATGTGAATTGATATCTGAACGACTTATAAGTCTATTCTGAGACCCTTATGTTTATGTTGTTTTTCTCATGGCGAGAGCTCTCATCTTTAGAGTACAACACATATTTGACTTCCAACTAACAACATCTCTTCTTGCCTATATTTTTTTTTTATCAAAAGGTAAGATTTCCCGCAATGATCGTTTCATTCACTACCGAAAGTGGAATACAATGACATTTTCTAAATGTCGTCTATGATGTTAAATGTCACGAATGTTTTAACCATCATTTGAATTAAATGTTTGTATTTGATTTTATTTACCTTTACCCCACATTTTTTATCCATTTACACTGTAGACAAAGTCTTAACATTATTTTTCTCATGCTTTTTCTTTTTTTTTTCCTCCTTCCGACATCGTAGTATTTTCTCGGGAAGAATTTTGGACATTTATTTTTGTGAAAGTTTGGTAAATGTTGAAAATAATGTTGTTCATTTACTTTGGCAACATATATGTAAAAATGCCGGTAATATTATTCTACATTTATTTTTTTGACATTTATGTGATTGTTATTAAGAAAAGTCTGTCATTTGCATTTTTGTTTTTGACATTTAGGTGAATGTCACTGATGAGTATATGACATTATATATTTTCGACATTTAGTTGAATTAATGTCGTAATGGAGATATCTGCATTTATCTTCACCGTTTAGGTAAATCTTACATCTCAGTATGAGAATATATACATTTATTTTATAATTATGTGCATGTTGGTATGAGATATATCACATTTTTTGACATTTAACATAATTTCGTGTGAAACATATGATAATATTTAAGTGTTACATTAGAAATGGTGCGTTATAATCTATAGACCTTTGATTTTGTTCGTCATTTATACATTTCTCATTCAATTTTCCTCCGTTAACACCTAACTGTTCATGACATTTAAGATTAATTTGGTACACCAATTTCAATAACACTTTTTTGTGACATTTATAAAAATGTCACGTTACAATTTTCTACACTAACCTTGTTATGTTAATGTCCCTATATTGCTATTATTAAGTAAACTGTCAACAAAAATTGATGACAAGAATTTTATATTTTACTAAATTTCATCTAAATATTCTAATGTTGCTGTCAAATTTCTTAAACATCCCAGGTAAATTATATATAATTTTTCTAAAGACACAAATATACACAAACAATCTGTGTATCCAAAACTATCTCCTTCATGGAAAGCAAGATAATATTAATCTACAGCCAATATTTCTCAAATTAGAAGCAAGAAAGACATCCTAATATAAAAATGTTTTTATGTAAAAGTAATAATCTCAAAACAAATTGTAATCTTTTCTATCTCAATTTAATAATCTCCATAAACAACCTAATAATTCTAATTCAGATTAAATTTAAACTCGCATGTAATTTGCAAACAAATCAATGTGCAATAATCACTCAAAGTCTACATGTTGCGGGTCGACACTTGAGCTCAATTTTCTTAAAAATTCTGCAAAATAAATGCACATAAGATAATTTATAACTATAGAATAATAGACCCAATAACTAATTTAAGTTTATAGAATAATAATTCAACTTTCATTAGAACCATTGACAATATGGTAGTAAGATGGTACAATTTACTTGAGCAGTAGATTCACCTTTGAAGCAACCGTATTTTATCACCGTAATGAAAGAAAATCACATCATACAACAACAAATCTTCTAGTACTTCTATTCATACTTCAATTTTATGCAGAATTTTGGTCACTTGTAAAACATCAATAGTTGTAATTGTAGTTGATAGGCAAAGAACAGAGCAAGCAACTTTCGAACTATACTAGTGCAGGTAAGTAGTTAATGTTTGAAATCACACAGTGCATTGACACCCAAACCCAAGATACTATTGAATCAAGAAGTACCATATTTAAGCAAGAAGTGTCACCTCCTGATAGGGGTCTTAAACTGAATGTTGTTAGGTCTTTGATCCGACAACTATGCGTGGAGGAGTAATAAGGGACAAAAGGGGCAACAAGGTAAAAGGCTTCTCGCAAAAATCAATGTGAATAATGTTGTCTACTGAACTACATTCCTTACTACTTGGCTTCAAAATGACAGAACAAATACATGATATGAAGCTGCACATTAGTTCTATGAACCTGCCTCGGAGGTAATAACAAAAAGTAACTATAAACATGAAATTTTCTTCCTTTTGAAAGAAAAGAAAGATATTGTAGTTTTTTCAAACATACCCACTTCTTTTTGTTTGTGCTAACTTCGATAGTTCTGACCTTCTTGATCATATTAGCCAAAGAAAAAACAATAAATTGATTACTTTGATACTTTACGAAATACCAAGCTTAATATTTCATTGAATGCACAAGTGTGTCAAGGAAAATAAAAACAGAAGATATATGATTTCTTGTAGTGGTTAACAAAATAAAGGAATCATAGATCTATAATCATATTCATAGGACATAAAACTTAAATTTATCACTTATAAGACTTTTATTTGTTTCTTTGTTTTTAATCTTAGGAAGTAGTCTGGACTTCTATTTTCAATGCTACAAACTAATGGATTAGAGATGGATCCTGTCTATCACAGGAACACCAACAGTTGATACAACCTATTAAAAACATGAGGATATTGTGCCTACCATGAAAGAGTTACAAGTAGATAAAGCACCTGGAATTGATGGGTTCAATGCTGAATTTTGTAAAACTCATTGGGACATAATTGGAGAAGATATCATTAAAGGGATTATGCAATTCTTTATGACTAGGAACTTGCTAAAGTGGTGTCTGATCAAATTAAGAGTCAAATTTTATATAAATTGCAGATTAAGCAAGGTGAACTACAGAGGAAGCTTTCTACTATATTAAAGATACCAGTTCATTCTTTGAATGAGATTAAGAGGAAGCTCTAAGTCCAAAAAGAGTTAGCATGGAATGGTGTTTGATGTACATTATAACTAAAAAACATGCTATCGTTGTTTCTTTTCATGGAACAAAATGTATTCAACAGAGAAAAAGGAGACAGACATTTCAATATTTGATACGAAAAAATCATAGCACTTCAAGTTGGGTCTAGCTGAAAATTGAAAAAAGCAGTATTATGCTAACTTTCTAGTTACCAAGTTTAGTGGTGTGCAAACACAATGGAGGGGGAAAAAAAAACAATGTAATTTGACAACGAAGGCAATGACAAATCAAGAAAAACTAATTATCCAAAGAGACAAAACCTATCATCAATACAAATTTGATCCCAATAATCACATTTGAACAACAATTAGCAAGCTGTCGTTGACCATAGGAATGGTATACAGTTCTGAATTTGAGCCAGATCCCAGACCCCCTCCCCAAATATGAAAATGAGTGCTTGAACGCAGTTGATACGCTCAAACTTACTATCTCAAATAAGAAGTAAAGCGGGTCGGTGTCAAGCAAATACCCAACTAGTGCGGTGGGGGATCGGTCCCACGAGAACATAGTTTAGCTTAAACTACTTCACTGTTATTACTATTGTTTATCAATGACTCCTTGGAAAGTAAAAACAATAAAAGGGGGTTTTCTAATTCTAAATGAGTGAAAAAAATAGCATTGTAAGAGTACATCTTAACATCTTTGAATGTTGGATTTTAAATCGATTGAATCAATTAACTAGGGTTTACGGCTTCCCCCCACAGTTTAACAACTTGATAATTCTAACTATAACAGTTCTTTCCTAGTATCTTGCATGCACCGTGATAAGTTTATGTATTTTTCTAAATCCTTGTTTCCTCTAAATCCGGTTCCGCCTCTCAAAATTCACTCTCCGCCCTTGGTCCGGCTACGTGTGTTGCATCCGAACCCTTATCCGTTCCCTCATATTAAGCATCTTATGCGATATTTGACTAGTTATTAACGTCGACAATCATACTAGCCTATAGTATACAGCTAATCAGTTAATAATAATCCTTTTCCTATTATCTAACCTTCTTTGTCCGCAAGTAAGCATTAAGGCGGAGTTCTAACGTGGGACATCCTTAAAAAGACTTCTAAGCGCAAGAATTTATTAATACATGCAAGACACTATTCTAGAATGTATTTTAAGTTAGGGTTTATCGCATTATGTGCCTATGGTTCCCACAACCCTAGTTATGTTTTTTATTATCTCATGGTCATAAATAACAATATTTCAAATTATTAGATAAGAGTTCGATGTACTTACTGTCAATGAGAAAGAATAAATCCCAAAATTTGCTTGATTATCACCCAAATCACCAACAATCAATGATACAAAGTCTCACACTAATCAAAAGAGTCTAATAATATGTGTCTAACTGCTGTGTCAACTATCAGTGTCTAAAACCTCAAAAACGAGGGTGTGTTTTCGAAGTATTTATAAAAAACAAAAACCTAATTAAACAAGGCATTCTAATATCTTGAAATCTGCCAAAACGCGCTGGGTCCGACGGACCAATGCGACGGACCGTCTTGGTCACACAAACCGACCGTCTGGTCACACACGGACCGTCAGGGACTCCGTCCGTCCATACTTTTGCATTTCTTCTGCTGCTCTCAGTTCATTTCCCCTCGACTGCAATATGACTGAAACCGTCCATAGGCAACAACGGTCTGTCGAGGTCTTCGTTCAAAATACTTCACTCGTGGAAATCTGGGTATCTCTGGGAATCCACTTCTCCACTTCCTTTCTCTGAACTTCAACGACGAACTGGCAGGGTGTATGGACCGTCATAGCCCACAACGGACCGTCTAAAGCTTCGTCATCCCAACACTTGGTCAAACTTCCCCATCTTCCTTTAGGCAGCTGCACTAGCTGGCCCCCCGTACGGACCGTCACACATCAGACGGACTGTCCACAAGCACGACGGACCGTCCAAATGCTCCGTAGGTGGTGCTCTTCTGCTTTCTTCGCTCAAAATCTCAAAGCCCGGCATTCAGCGTAGACAGATTTCCTGCAAAACACAGAGAAACTTATATAAAATTAGCACAAAAAGAGGCTTTCGACCCACTAAACTTAAGAAAAATTATTAATTATACCTTAAACCACGGTATTCAGCATTATAACATAAGGGTAGTAGCTTATCCCATGATGTGGTGTGCCACGAGAATAGGTAAGTATCTTAGTACTTCTCATAGCACTCAGAAAAAGTATCAGAAAAAATTGTTCATTTGAGAGAATAGGAACAAAAAATACAAGACAGTGGGGGCACAAACCAACATCAAACTATCAAAACTAAATTATAAATCTAACTAAGCGAAAAGAAGAGAGATGACATAAAAGAAGGCAACAACAAGCAGCAGGGAAGAAAGAGAATAAGGGGAAAGAGCTAGAGGTTCATGTTGGTCAAAATGAACACAACAACATCATATATATATAAATTATAAAATGATAAACTAGTGTATGATCAGGATACAGAAGTCTTAAGTGCAACTTTTTCAATTTTGGAGGCTTAATGCATGAAATAGTTGACTTCTGTCAACATTCGAAGATTCATAATTTCACGGTTTATAAGTACCAAAAGAAAAAGATGATAACTTAGATTGTTTAGTGAAATTTTCTCTAACCTTTCTTTTGTGAACACCTGGAACAAGTGATGGTGGTTGTTGGCAATCTTCAAGTTGGTTATCAGTAACCTATTGCAAAAGAGGAAGAAAATTATAATAAAGAGAAACTAAGTTTTCATCTAAAAAAAAACTTTTTTTTCTGCAACACAATTATTTCACCTGCTCTGATTTCAAATTTGCATCACTATTAGTTCCCAAAGGCCACATATGCTTGTATTCCTTCTTTCACATTATCCGCTATAATTTCTTCCATATGCATTTTTGCTTACCATAATTTTCTCTCCATCACTTTGTTATTATCTTTTGCTTCCTCTTTCTCTTCTAACAACGCTGTATCTATCGTTTCCATCTCTTTTTTTGCTTCATACATCTTCTATGTCATCTCAATTTTCATAGATGAGGTAGCTTTTGGAACTTCCATCTCAACCCTTGTATCAAAATATCTTCTTTTCAGCCTGAGATTGTTTATAAACGGGGCCATATAATAATCTAGGAGATGCTCCTTTTCTTAGGGTTCGGACAATTCCATGAGTATTTGATCCCATTACTTGGGAGTACACATCATTAGGAGCACTTCCAGGGAAATTCAACTTAGGATACACTTCGACAAGATCATCCATTTGTTTCTTTTTGAAAGAAAGTAAAGTAATGAGAAGATATAAAAAAATTGTAATCGAAAGAGAGTAACGATATATTTTTAAAGAGTAAGAGCTTACCATGACGTCACCAGCTATCTCATTTACTGGTTCTTTATTCACTCTAATGTGAGTCTTTTTGAACACCTCAATACAAGTTGGTTTTACACCATTATTCATCTTTGTCATCTGTTTGAATAGTAAGATATTGACATCAAACATTCACGGCAAGTATTATATAATATATAAATTACAGAAAATAAATATTGATTACTTCGTACATCGTCTATAATTTGAGAATGGCTTCTTCTCCCTGATGTGTGTGGTATGGTCAATTTATTTTGACTTTTTTTGTTTCACTCACTCTTTTCCTAGAAATTTGAACACAAAAATGTAAAAGAGGATATGCACAATCTTGAATATATAAAATATATAGCCAAGAAAAATTATAAAAAGGCAACATAGTTGTGTTTTAGAAAGGACAATCAATTTCTATACAAGAGCATTTTGTGCAGGTTGGCAAACTGGACATGTACAACAACTTTAATTCTGCAAATTAAAGGAAAGGGACAAATCCGAAAGAACTTCTAGTTTTTCTACAATAAGAAATATAATCAGGAAAAGCACGACTTTAATAATTTCTGACAACGCAAATGTAGAAATAAAAATCTAAAACATACCTTTTCTTCTTTTGAACTCCAATAATGAACTAATGAACGCCATTGGTCTTCTTCAACTCAACCTGGAGGATGAGCTAAACTCTCAATATTAATGTTATATGGGCCATATCCAATGGTTTTTGCTTCATGCTTTGATTCTTTCCCATTTAATCCAATGACAATCATTCAGTATGATGCACTTCATGTCCATCAGTTGCGTGCAGTATTTTCCTATACATATATTCAATACAACAACTCATTTATCAATAATATATAAATAACACAAACATCTTAGGGGATATAGGTTTTGTGTATAAGAAACCCTTGAATGATCCCTATTCTAGCCCTGTACAACTAGGTCTCAAGCCTCCAATCTTTTGATTAGTGGCGCTTAAGAATCCATTCGTGCTATCAAACCAAGTTTGCTCAATCTAGTTCTTCTACCACTTTTCCCATCCATGCAGCATAGTGGGGCACCCCTAGTTCACATAGAATTCTCTTCACTCTATTAGAATCGTAAAATACAATCAAGATAAGAAAGAGGCAATTTATTATTTTATAAAATTTATCTAACTATATTAATACTATGAAGGAAAATAAAATCACTGAGATTTAATACCTGAAGATTTTTTTTGTACTCATGTGATTCAAATGCTCTTTCATTTGTGGCTACTTTTGGGGAGGTTGAGGCATTGACATACTTCCGATTTGTTTTTTTTGTTGCTCTGAATTTATAAATAACCAAAGATAAAAAGAGGAAAATTTATTATTTATATTAAAATTATCCTACTACTTTATACTATGGAAGGAGGAATAAATGTTATGATATTTAATAGCTGGAAGATTCTTTGTATCATGTGATTCATCTCTTTCATTTTGTGGGCAATTCTGGGGCGGTTGAGGCATTAACATATTTCCGATTTGTTATTTTTGTTGCTTAGAATCTATAAATAATCAATAATAAAAAGAGGCAGATTTATTATTTATATAAAAATTATCTAACTACTTTATACTATAAAATGAAGAATAAACATCATGATATTATATACCTGGAAGATTTATTGTATCATGTGATTCATCTCTTTCATTTTGTGTCCAATTTTGGGGCGGTTTAGTCAGTGACATACTTTCACTCTGCTTTTTTGTTGCTTCTAAGAATCATATAAAATCTCACCTTGACTAGAATTTCTCTGTCTTTTTCTTGCCATTTCAATGAAGTTCCTGAGCTGCTATGAATCCTGTCAAATTACTATTCACAAGTATAAAATAATATCTAACTATCATGTCAAACAATAAGACATAAAATTATGAGATTTTAACATATGAATGAAGAGTAAAAACATAAAAGTTATTATTGTTTAACAATCAATTGTACTGAAATAGTGATTATACTAGTATAGTAACAAAAAACTAAGATATGTTGTCATCTTCAACATATGCCTCATTACATACCAAAGTTTCTGGGTCAATTTCTAATCCTGATAATCCTTCTCTAACCCATTCAATGTCTTCTTAAGTTTAAATTTTTTGGTCATGCCAATGGTGTCAGCCCAACTCCAAATGTCTTTCCTTATGCTCAATGTGGGTGTGTCATTACTAAATACATAAAATAACCTCTGGCTTCACTTTAAAAACTATTCGCACTCCTTCGCCACTCCGTTTCCATAGGATTAGCGACATAAAAAATTTTGTTGAGCTTGAGAACAAGAGACTGGTTCAGTTGTAACTGATATTTTGTATAGAGTAGATGCTTTAATTTACAAGAGTAACTCCTAATCCATATTTATCATAAGCCCTTCTTAAGTTTCACCCATTCCTTTAAACAATACAAACTTGAATTCTTGGAATAAATATAATTAAATTATGTCCGTAGAGGAGTCCTAAAAAGAAACCTCTTCCAATAAGGGATTACGATCTTTTTGTACCTTGCATAACTTTGCTACACGCCTTTACCATAATACCACTATTTTGAGGGTTCTCTTAACTCACAGACTGTTAATGTATCTACACTCCATCACATATATAGCCCTTCTTCTTTAGCTTTATTAATTGGATCATAGCTAGTTTTGAACCTCCTCATATTTTTTCACCAACCCATATATATCTTCTCGACCTACCATTCAAAAATAAAGATGTGATCTAAAAGTTATAATTACCCATATAGTAATATATGAGCAAATATTTTAGCTAATTAATACTTACATGATTTCTAAATCATAGTTGAAATCTTTCAATATGAATTCGATCTACATTATGTCTTGATAGACAAGGATTTTCCTTCTTGATTTTTTTTATATGTTCACTATGGAAGTAAAACACATATCTCTTTAATAAAAACAGAAACAATAATTAAATACTAATTATAAATTATGATTTTATACTTTCTCACGATATGCAATTTTGGAGGTAGAAGTAAATAAACATATATGTGGGCATGAGCACGTGTAATGTCATCAAGATTAAATCTTTTCTCTCTACTTGATCGACGACGCTCTTGGTCAGTTGGTTCATTATATAAAACATCATTTGTTAAAGGTGGATTGGATTTAGTCTTGACTCATCTATATACCATGAGCAGAACGTCTTTAACTCATCTATCCAACATCCCTCTGCAATCGCACCTTCAGGATAACGTCTATTCCTTACATAGTTTTTAAGACAAAGCAAGAACCTAAAATAGACAATTTTTAGAATACAAATACAGTTCTTGCAAGTGTGATAAAAAGTAAAATAATTATACCTTTCGATAAACCACATTGAGCGATATTGTGAAGGTCCTCTCAACATTACTTCTTCACCTAAATGGATAAGTAGATGTTCCATAGTATCAAATAAAGATGAAGGAAATTGTCACGACTCAAAAATGGACGTGATGACACTCATCTTATCCCACCAAGACAAGTCATCCTAAAACTCAACTATTACAATAAAATGCGAAAAGTTCACTATCAACTTACATTATACCCAAAAACCTGGTGGTCACGTGTACAAGCCTCTAAAGTATTACAATTGAATCAAACGAAAATATAAGTCTCAAATGAAATTGTTCCTCACCCAGAATTGGAAACAAGATCAAAAACTAGGAATAAGAGATCCGCTGTATCACGACAAACAACTACTCCCAATCTCCAAGAGAAAAGCCTCAGAAAAGAAGAGAATGACAATACACAAACACACAAAATTCAAGCTTACATAACTACAAAATTGTTTGTAGAACAAGGGGTTGAGTACCAAACCAACGGTACTCACAAGTAAAACTCTAAACCAAGCTAAGGTATGAAATCGGTATCTACTACCCCAACCGAACATTCAAAACTACAACCTGCGTAATAATCAGCCCAACCTAAGAACTCACAATTTAAATAGCACATAGCCTTACAACTACACCTAGACAAGTTACATATCCTCAACAATGACACTTGGACAAATTACATATCCTCAACAACAACACTTTGGTAAATTGCATATCATCAACAACAACACTTTGACAAATTACATATCCTCAACAACAATACCTTTCAAAATTACATATCCTCAACAACAACACTTTAACAAATTTTATATCATCAACAACATGTTCAGTATTCATCAACACAAGTTCCACAGAAAGACATTCACAAGATCAGCAAAACACAATATCAAGTTCACAAATTATAAGCATGTGCAATGCAATAAAATGCAATGTCAAGTATAATGATGCATGTCTGACCTAGTGATACACACCCGCTGTCTCTCACTCGGGGACTATGGGGCACAATTTGTCCTGCTCTTGTCGGTGCACGACATGACCCTCGATAATCGTAACCATACGACGCGCGATACACCAATCCCTTGAAATATAGTATCCATCACGGCGCTTGATACGCCCTCCTCGAATGTTATATCCCTTAGTACTCAATTCTTGTTCCTCAATGCACAAACACTTTTCACACACTCATGCCTCAGAATAATGCAGATGACAGTTCACAACAACTATAAGGGCTGACCATTTTCATAACATCACACGTTCACAACCACACTACATGAAGTTCAGCATCACAATGATTCAACAAGCCTTCATCAAAACACTTTTTCAAATCCATCACGACATAAAAAAATAATCACATTGTCACATTGCCTTTTGGTATCCCTTTTTTCCTCATGAGAATTAATCATGTGGACAAGTCAACCCATCACCCTTCACCAAATCCCTTCTCCCAACATATACCACAAGGAAATAACAACACACATTTTCTCATACCCTTACCAATAGTTTAGAAACTCCCACTTGCCTCAAATAGTCCCGAACAATGACTCCCAAAAAAACTTGAGCCTTTCCTCTTTTGGTTGTATCAAAACACAACCATAAAATCTATTCAAGGTAACTAACCACGATATGATTCGAAACTAACAACATTCATATTCTATAATCGCTAGCTTAGATCAAAAACCATCCGAATTTATAATAAAAGTTTCTAAATCTTTATTTCCAAACCAATTGATAAATCTCATGTTTTCTAAATTTCAAGTTTACAGTTTAAATCTAATTCCCGTATAACATATTTTAATGATATATTATAAATATACTATACCTAATATTTAATTACCTATCTCAACATGTTAAAAACTGATTTATAATGTAATAACCAAAAAAATAATCTCAAATTTGAAGGTTGCTTACTTACGGAATAATAGACATATACATCTGAAACCAAATTAAACAGATCCACTGTACAACACCACAATTTTTCACTATTAAACGTTTAACATGTCATAATTGGCTAACCTTATTAATTTGGGTTCAATCATTACTTTCATCATTTGTATCCATTAATTCCAAGAAACATAATACATACCTAAACTCAAACTTTAAATGGGTCCATTTAGTTAATAAAATATCATTCTCCCATTCTACAATATAATAATTATCTGAGATGCTTCATAAACTTATGTTCCCTTTTTTTGGCCGAATCTTTTGATGCTATTCTTATTAGGGTTTTAATCCTTCCCCGCTTTTTAATTATGTATACACGAGTCCCCTAATGTAGGCCATTTAAGAATTTATTAACTTGGGTCTTAACTAATCAATACTTTTATTATCTAATTTTTTTACTATTAATTGAATAATAATAATTTAGCAAACAATTCAAATTGTGATATAAATTTTTCAAAAAGGGTTTTTTAGGAAAGAGAGGAGACTAGTTCTCAAAATAAACTAACGGGTATTTACATAAATATTCTCTCCAAATGACATAGAGTTATTTCAACTTGATCGAAGATTGGTGAGTCCTCATAGAGTTCGAGGATATAGCCATTATTTCCTTATTTCCTTTTGTTCTATGTTTTGAACTATTGTATGGGTTGTGTCACAAACATATTAATGTTTTAGATGGTTTGAGACAAAGTGTATTAGACTTTTGCTTCGTTTTATAAAGACTTTGATTATGTTGATAATGTTTTACATTTCCCCTAAATTCTATTATTTTATGTTGTGAAAGCTAAGTAGCCTGTATGAGGCCTGTCAGGGTCTTGTACGCCATGTCACATTTAGGTGGTGCCCCTTGGTCATAACAGTGATATACTTGCACTCATTTGACGCCTATATAACTCAACAATTAGTTTTTTCAATGTCTAATTGTGTCCTATTTCAATGATATTTTGACTATTTGCAGATATGAAGGTTAAAGGACAAGGCAAGGATGAATGAATGACCAAAAATATAAAAGTTCACAAAACTTGCATTAATTGAGGCAAGTCGGCGAACGCTAAAAGGAAAGATGACATGCCGAAAGAGAAGGGAAAACTTGTTGACCATCACAGAAAAATTGAATGCTTGAAAAGCAAACTAAGGTGATACTCAGAGATACGCCGAATATAAAAGGACGACTCAAATGAGCTCTCCAACTAAGGTTCAAACACCTGAAGCCTAGAGTAAGAGCAAAGTGACTTGGAGAGCAATCGACGATCCACCCGTCGTGATCGGTGAGCCAGACTAAAGTCACCCAATGAGTAGCGTATTGATTTTGGGCCAAATTTTGGAAAACCGTAAATAGCCTAATGGAGAGAGCAAGAAAGATTTCACATAAGTGAGGAAAACTGGAAAGACTAAGAGAAAGTTCTGAATATTTTATAGAGAGAAATAGTTTACCTTGTGAAGAACACTTTCTAGTTTGTGGGGGTTTCTGATTTTGTTCTTTAGATTGGTAAATTGAACTTGAATCCAAAGTGGGTTTTCTATTAATTGATTAATCTCATGTTACCCATTGTCTCCATTGTGTTATTTGCCCAATTTCTACTTCGAAAGCGAGAATAATGTAATGCATTGGGTTGTTTAGTATAGCATATAGATGAGACCAAAAGAAGATTTTATGCAAGGATTCTATGAGATCAAAAAAGTTTAATTGAAGATGACCCAAGCTATTTATGAATTTTTATCACTATAGAGCAACACAATTATCCCTATGTGATATTGATTCCTAATCCCCTCACCCTTAGATTGCTTGTTACTGCTTGAATTTTTCAAAATTTTAGTTTAATTGTGACGATTGATAACCAAATCGTCTTATTAAATTGTTGGAATTATGCACTCAATTTTTTTACTACTACAAATAAATTAATTTACCATTCAAATTTCTTGATAGTACGGTATGCAATTCTCTATGGAATTCGATCCGAATCTTTCTTTGGTAGTTTTATTACACAATGTTGTCTCTTTAATCTAATTAAAACGGAGTAAAATGAGTGTCAGCGGGACTAAAGCGATAATTATAATTATTCTGATATCTTAGGGAACATAATAAATGAGAGCTATAGCTAAAATAAAAGTGAACTATGAAGACTCGGTGTGTTAGAAGAGGGCTCAAAGAACTGTCGATTGTGATACCTAACTGGCACACTAACTCTTTATGTGGTTTATAAACGGTAGTGCCGTTGCAAGTTGCAACACCAAAACTAAGAAAGTTAAGTTTTTAACTTTTTGGCTTTCGCAGTGATGAGATGTTGACAAGATTAATCTTCACATGTAACTTTATTGAGCTCTGACTCGCCTTAAAAATAAATGTGAGAGTGCATGATAAACGTGAAACAAATTATAAGTTCAAAATTGGAGCTTCAATATAATGATTATCATTTAGGTTGTCAATATGATGTGTGTCATTTAGGTTTCAAGCAATTCAATTAGCTTGCTCTCATTTATTTAAAAAATTTTAGTACCATCAATATATTTTATTTTTTTTATGGTTAGGTAGTTCCTCCTAGAAAGAATGCTTTTGATTCTTTCTTGTGTTGCTCTTATGGCATTCTTAAAAAGTATCTCATTTTCCAATTCCGTTTAAATCCACAATATTTTTTTTTGTATAAATGATTAGAGATAAAAAAAATTGTGGAATAGAATAAATATGCTCAATGAAAAAATAATGTAAATGGGAATAAGTGTTGCTAAATTATGGATATAAGGTTTGGGGGGTATTGGAGTTTTATAATAAATGTCTTATATAGATGTGAGGAGAATTATTCAATTTCTATAAATCGTTAACTAGGTAAGCGTGACCACATTTACAATTTTTTTTATGTATATTAACCTCATCTAATATTTTGCCCTAATTTATAAGAGCAATTATATATATATTTTTTCGTTTGTTAGTCCTAATCCTAAAGATGAACCGGGAGAATAGTCAAGGTGAAGTAATTGTTGTCTCTTGAAAATATAATGAAGAAGAGTATAGAGAAGTTTTATATCATGTGATAAGAGTTTACAAAAGTTGTGCAACCTCATACAACAAATTAATTACATGTGTATCACTGCCCATTGGATCAATAGTGAATGTAAATATGCATAAGAAAATACGTAATTCGTTAACTGCTTAAGTAAGGATAAATAAAATCTTCACTTTCATAGTTGATAATGCCAACTCAATTGATGTGACTGTAAGAATTTTCTAAGCAATTGACTAAGATGGAAATTGATTTGATGAATGGTAATCACATTCAAGTGAGGTGTATGACACACTCAATTGCAAAAATCTTTATGCTCTACCTAATTTTAATTAGGATTGTTGAATTTTGGTGGGGTGAAGGTTTTTGGAGATTTGGTGGTTAGATATTTTTCGTTGGTTAGTCCCTAATCCTAAAGATGAACCGGAGAATAGTCCAGTAAGTAATTGTGTCTCTTGAAAAATATCACGACGAAGAGTATCGAGGAAGTGTTTATAATCATGTGATTAGAAGTTTAAAAGTTTTGTCAACCCCTCTAAAAACAAATTAATTACATGTGTATCACTGGCCCATTGGATCAATAGTAATGTTAAATAATCATAAGAAGATACGTAATTTCGTTACTGCTTAAGTAAGGAAATACAACGTCACTTTCAATTGCATAGTTGATAATGGCCACGCAATTGAATGGTGACTGTAATAATTTTTAAGCAATTGACTAAGATGGAATTTGATTGATGAATGGTACACATTCAAGGGTAGGTTATGACACACTCAATGGCACAAATCTTTATGCTCTGCTAATTTTAATTAGGATTGTTGAATTTAAGGGAGACATTTTTCAAATAGCTTCTCAATTAAATTGGCTGAAGACATGACGTTGAGAATATTTTGTGTAAAGTTTGAACCATTGGCAGGTGACTAGTAAGCGTCGGATATCTCCGTGTTGCACCTGAAAAGAATTATCCGAATTTCTTAAAATCAGTTTCTCCTTACTTTGAAAATATATGACTCAGTTTAATGTCATATCAAATATTCATTTTCTTCTTTCAAATTTGTGCTATCATTCTTTATTGAATCTATTGATTTTTGGTTAAACGAAATTAAACAGACATTTTAGAGTTTAATACTTATATTTTTTATTTTTTAAATATTTCACAAAAGTAAAAAATATTTCTTTCTTTTCTTCCAACTTTATTACAATTATTGATAATTATCCTTATTTTCTAAAATGTTATGATTTTAATTAGTTTATTTTGAATTTTTTATGATTTCATCCCCACTTTTTAATATTTTATTCACAGTAGGTAGTAAAATATGAAATATTGTTTTCATTTTCTAAACCAACCATCCATTTTTCAATGAACAAATTTTTAATAATGTTATTAATTGATACTATTGGGCACAATCTACTAATTCATTAAATACAACTAAATGAAGTACATATATATATTCAATGATCATATTATTTAAGCAGCAATTTAATAGTGAATAATTTTTGATTGCTTTTATAATGCTTTACTTTAATCATGACGTAAACTAAGTGGATGAAATTATTTTCGGTTTTTTTTCTTTGTTTTTTTTGGGGTTGGGGGGGGGGGGTGGGGGAGAGAGAGGATTTCTAA
This sequence comes from Solanum habrochaites, assembly GCA_027704765.1. Classification (NCBI taxonomy): domain Eukaryota; kingdom Viridiplantae; phylum Streptophyta; class Magnoliopsida; order Solanales; family Solanaceae; genus Solanum; species Solanum habrochaites. The sequence goes on from JAKWJA010002493.1 coordinate 14,299,292, forward strand.
AGGGGAGCACATTGGTTATGTTTAAAACAACTCCAACCACCCACTAACTTCCTCACACTTACACTGGAGAAGACAACAAAGAAGACAACCACCAAACCACGCAGAAAGCCTCAACCATCAACCACACTCTAGCTTTTCTTTCTCCCCACCCCCTTCTCCCTTTCTGCTCCCCTCACCTCAACCCTCTCACCAGTAATAATAACTCATAGGTGAGAGCTCCAATTGTCGGTAGACCCATGATAACCAATGAGCTCAATGCTCCTACGATAAACCCAAATCACAGCTTACCCTACTTTTTTTTTCTATGTTCCCTTCCACCTGCTATCGCATGAGAATCTCCACCCTCCGATGACCAGAGTTACAAAAAAACAAAACCAATAGTAGCTCAACTATGCAACCACCACCGCCCAAAATGAAACCCTACTCTATTCTCTTTGTCCACTCCAACAATCGAGCAAACGAGAATCAACTTGACCACCAAAACCCCATCTTGTCCTTTCAACCACTCGGCCGATGAACACCAAAAGGAATCCCCCAGGTCTGCACAACCAAACTTTCCCCTCCATCCCTCTTCATCACTTTACTGAACAAAAACAAACCCTCAAATCTTCAACCAAAACCCCCCACTCCATCTCTCTCCACTCTATGAACGACAAACGCTCCCCAGATCTCACCACCAAAACCCTAGCCGTCCTCTTCGCCACTGTCAGTGTATGAAAAACGAACAACTATACCTCACCCATCAAAACATCAGTGTCTCCACTTTCGGTTGTGCCCAAAACTCTGAACCAGCACAATCAAACTCAGATCAACTCAAACCACAATTATAACCCTCTTACCCAGCTTACCTTTGTGTTTTTTTTTCTTCCTTCCTCTCATTTTCATTTTCCAGGTTTTTTTGGTTCAACAGCACCTAACAACAATGAACCAGATCTTCATCAACCCTCCATTTTCTGTGAGTTTTGCTACTTCTCGTGTCACATCTTTTTGAAGTCTATTTTTGCTCTTTTTTGTGTTTCTTTTCTTTTTTATTTGTAGAAATGTTTTTTTAGTTGACTGAGTTCAAAGTTAAGTGCTATTATCGAGAGGTACAATTTTTGGAGTCTTTTAAGTTTCCATTTTAACTAGCTCCAGGATCCCGAATTAGTGGATGTTATCAGGTTAGAAGGTAATGAGTTAGTGCCAATTAGGGCCCTATTTTTTTCTCTCGGGTGGTTTGTTCTAGTTCTATTTGAAGACTTGTATCGTTTTTTTTTCAAAAACAATAGAAAAGATCAATTTCTTGTGTTACATCTATTTGAGTAATCGTTCATCGCTCTTTTTGCCCAACAACTTTGGGCAGTGTTTTTAATTTCCGGAGGTTGTAATGTTGGTTTAGTTAAGCTTTAATCTACTTTTAGCTCTGGATAGAAAATTAGAATTCCACAAGTATGATTATTGTTTTTTGTTTAGGTTGATCAACTTTTATTACATTTTTTTAGTGGACAATATATTTCCTATTTACGTGAAACAAGACTATCCAGTATTACTTTTGTAATAGTTTTTAAGGTAAATGTGTGTTCACGGTTTGGATAAAAACTCCAAACCAAAAAATAAAACCAAACAGTAACATACAACGATTTTATTTAGTTTCACTTTGGTTTGGTTTTCAGATTTTAAATACCGATAGTAATATTGATTTGGTTAAGATTTTTATTTTTAAAAACGAGAAAAAATCGAATCTACTATATAATATATATATATATATAGGTATATACATACATACTAGGTAATTACGACGTTCTTCGCACCGGATCGAACACTTTATTAATCTTACCTAGATGAATTTTAATACTTGCATCGGGATCCATGAAGTGCAAGACCCTAAAATGGTTGTTCTCATAAATTTTTTTTTAGTGATTATAAGAAAAGTTATAAATAACAAATTGAACTTAAAAGAGAACAAAATCCTTAACAACAACGACTCCTAAGTACGGTGGAATATCAGACCCATACAAGATGCATAACTAACTTGAAAATGGACGATCCTTGGATACTGTTCTTTGAAACCAATCATCTCTTTTTTTACTATTGTATGTCATATCAGTATATGCTTGAAATGAATCTAAAATTTGTATTATCATAAATTATTTTGCTTGTCATTATTTCAAAAATAGCCATTGCTATTTTTAAGGTTCATATCCCGCGCCCCACCTTTTGGATTAAAGCATATGTTTATATTTGTTATGGTTATAGTATGTAGTTCAAAAATTAATGCAAATTTCACCAAGCAGTAAATTGACATCTGAATGTCACAAAAGGGATAATCGTAAATCAAAATTTTGGGACACCTAACAATCTTAAATCTCACCACATAATTTTGTGAGCACTGAACACACAAATTCTAAATATAACAATAAAAAAAAGGCCTTAATTATTTTTCCCTAACATCAAGAAGACAAAAACATGTTTTTTTATATATTTTCAAAATAGAATCCTTGTGTTTTATCAAAGTTTTGACAGTTCACAAATTTAATTGAATTGAAACAAGCAAAAAGAACTAGTTATTTGTTCCTTTATCAAAAATGTAACCTTATCAAAAGAATGATTATCAACTACAACAAAACTGATCTCATGATGAATTAATACTTATTATCGTTAAATAGTATTTTCAAGGCAATTGGGAACTCTGTATATATTCCCCTAAAGTCCTATAGCAACATTGAATTAAATGACAATTAATTAATTGTCAGTAATGTTGTAGCCCTCTTTGTGTAATGTGGCATATTTATGGCCATAAAAAATATTTTGTATTGTATAGTTAGACATTTTGTTTAGATTCACCAAAATACATAAGATTTTATTTGCTAAAAAATATGGAAGCAGAAATATCATATTAGCTTAAACTTGCCATAAAAATTGTGCTATACAAATATTCCTATAAATAGTGCAATGACATTAAAAAACTGTTGAACCTAACAAAAAAATAATACATAATACTATACTAATTGTGCAAGCAAGAGAGCATGCCATTTTAATTCTTTTAACAAACTTTCATCATTGATTTTCGTATTAGTTATGAAATATTTGTTGTTGTCTGCTATCAAACATAGCACAACCACAAACAATTTTCTCAAAAAGTATATGAAAGAGACATGTAGAAAGCGACAATAGAGAAGATAAATTTTCAAAACCTTTCTCACTTGAATTTTGAAAATAATAACAAAAAGTAAGTCCCAAAATAGCAAAAAGAAGTTGCAATAGAACATCCTCAACATATTATTTAAAGTAAAAAATTAAACTGTCATGAAATAGGGGAGAAAACTTTGAGAAATTGAAATAACACGTTTATAGAAGCTAATTAAACGTATTGGTGAATTCGAAAAAATTAATACAAATAATTCAATAGAATAAAAGATTGGTTAGCTAAAAGAACCAAATAAAATGATTTCAACATCACAATTATCAGTGGTATGAGTTCTACTAAGAGGTTCCCAGAGTAGTAATGTAACATCCAATTGAAATCGAGTTCCCTTGTTATATGAAGAAACCTGTAGGAGAGACAAAATAGAAGATCAATTTTCAATCAATCCTTGCTCAAAATCAATTAATAAGTATTAAACAAAAAACCTTACCACAATAGCAAAAAGAAATTACCATAGTTATATGAATCACTGATGACTTTATAAATTTAAGCTACCTAACTTTCAAGAATGAAACAAGCTCAACAAATCAATAATGTTTTGAATTTTGACACCCTTTAATGGGGAAAAACCTACAATATAAGTGACGGAGAAATTTTCTCTATTTATAGCAAAACATAGGTTAGTGTGAAAAGATTTGGTAGTTCATATCGGAATGTAGGTCACAACTCTTTAAAAGAGCACAACTCTTTATAAAGATCACAATCTTTCATAATAGTATGAGTTTTTCACAAATCACACCTTTCATAAAAGTCCGTCACCATTTTCAAAAAACAAAGTCAACTTTTCATAATACTCCAACTTTTCATGAAAATGGAGGTTAATGTTTTGAAATATATATTTAAAAGGGAATTTTGGTTTTTGGTGCGCCACGTAGGTGGCCTCTAGAGTTCTCTTTTATATACATATATTATATTTCATGAAAATTTTCATTATAATGTTACTGTATTGAACAGAAAAAATGCAGCAATATGAAAACATTTATCCTATTTGATTTCATTGTATATTAGTGTCTATGACAATTCTCCTGTGGGATTGAAAATGTAATTGTCTCTTCCTTCAGTCCATAGAGAATTTATAAAGCATTATTTATAATAAAATTAGTGATCAAAAGTTTATAACTTAAGTTATTCTAACTACTTATTTGATAAATAAATTGTTGTCATTTTTCACATTTTGAATGAACTGTATGTTTTCAATTTTTGTATATGTGTTAATGACTAATAACCCAAACAACCAAACCAAAGCGATACCATTCACTCACCACACATGCCGATAATATTTTGGTTTGGATAATTGTAAAATTGATTAAGTCATTTGGTTTGGACCAATAACCGATCCAAACCTCCCGCCTGTGTATATCCCTAATTAAAATAGGGGTATTCACAGTTGGTTTTGGATCGATTTTGGTTAGAATCAAACAAAAACAATTGATTGGCTTTTATAAAATTATCAACTCAAACATATAATATATATATTTATCGTGGGTTTCGGATTTCAGTTTGGTTTGGTTTGGTTATTCGGTTTTATTAACCATATCAAAATAAAGAACAAACAAGACTATCAATATCCCTTTTCTCGTATTTAAGTTTTACTAGACATTTTTTTTTTTACTAGTAGTTAGGGTGGTTCGAACTTGTCCTTTGTTATTATTTTTAGATATCCTTTAAGGGAGTATTACGCATATGAATTGTAGTTGAGTTGGCTGTTGTCTTCGGCTTTTTCTTTGGGTTCGGAATTGGCTTTTTTTCATCAATTTTGAGATATCCTTTTGTAGTTTGAGCTCCTCCTCCTAATATTTGAATTATCTAAAAATGAAATGAATTGATTAAGCAAATATACAAGATCGTGTATATATAACTATAATTTCCTTTGTAACTTAGAAATAACGAGAATGATCTATATGATTTCATGTTTTGATAATAGGCTACGTGAAGATAATGTTCCTAAAAATATACAACAATTTATTGGAGTTATTGACAGAGAATGCTTTCGTTGGAAATTAAAATGAGTCCATCCATTAAAAATCATAATCACTTAACTGGTAGTCAAGTAAGTACCCTAGGTCAGGACTTTTTAGATTTACTCATGAGATCTAACAAATATTGAGCTCTCAGTGGAGGTGTGGAGCTAGAATTGCAATTACGTCAAAATTTGTGTTGAATAAACTAAGAACTGACACTTAAAGAGTTTCAAACATCCCACTTTGGTCGAAAATGCCCAATTGTTGATTCGAATGTAGCTTCAATGAGTTTGTGATATTGAATTGTTTCCATTTTTATTGTCCGCAATTTGAATTTGTATTATTATTGGAGGGGACTTCCTTGATTCTTTTAGGATTTCATTTTTCTAAATTGTGGATATTTTATTTGTCATCAAGATTAGTTTTACGAAGTGAATAATTAAAAAAACTTTATAGAGTTTGAAGAAAATCGGATACTTTCGAGCAATTGAAAAAAGTCTTATTACTTTATTCTATTTATTGTATCATTATTTTTAAAATAATTTGTGGATTGTTTTATATTTTGTCTCTTCAAATTAACTCTCATGAAAAAGGTTTTACGTATTTTGACGTGTAGTACGTCGTGCTATAGATGACTTTGACAAGTCATTTTTTAAAAATTCGACTAGTAGATAATCGAGAGTTTTCTTGGGTGGCAAAAAGATTTTAATGAAATGGTTAGGAGAATTAATGGCCACAAAATGGCGCAAATTCCAGAAAGTAGATACGAATATTTTCTTAATCTTTTAATTACTCAATGGTCTGGATTATCAATAGGGAATAACCATGGTATGACTCTAACTTTATAAAACACCTGAATTGATCGAGGGGCTAATAATATAGTGGTTAAGCTAGTGGGTCCTCCCATAGAGAAGATGGAAAACACACTTGGATAGATCATATTTGTTCTTGCTGACATCTTCAAACTAAACCTTTATAAATGGTAGTTAAATAGTATATGACCAAAGAAGTAATTGAACAAAATTTATAAGGTGAGTTAAATTTAAATTGTTAGTGAATTGATACAATTTACCAATCAGATAAACGATTTTTTCACGGCCCAAAATGAGTCCGTTAAGTGACACCACACTTAACTCTCCTAAGTCGTGGGCTAACCACAGAATCCAAACCCCAATAGAATCCGTATTCAACTACGAATAACAAAAATAATGGCGGAAAGCTCCAAACCTTATTAAGTAATCATTTTCCAAAACTTTAAAGTCATTACATAAGTACACTATCTCCATATATAAGACTAAGAATATCGATACACCAAAAATAAAGATAAAAATGGTATGTGTCCGAAAACCTAGGCATCCATGTCCATGACTGAGAGAATCCAACGACAAGTTTGAATAAATATCTCATCTTGGAACGCTGATCTGCTGGAGAGTGGCTAGAGCTAAGAAAATTTGAAGTCATTGGTACACTGTTGCACTCCATAAAAGAAACAAAGAAAAACCACAAGTAAAGCTCAATAGGGAACAACATGTACTAGTAGTATCAATCGTGCCACCCCAAAATAGAAACTACAATACACTGACTAATAGTATGAACTCAACTAAGCCTTAACATGTGACAAGAAACAAAAAACATGAACCATGTCAAACAACACTAAAGTAAAGTATGTAATAAGTCAAGTGAAATATGGCACTGATCGCATCGTAGTTAGAGTCGGTATGCCGGGTCCTCCAAACTTGGTTTTGGGGATTGAGTTTCTTGTGAGATTGATAGAGTACATTTTCTGTTAATTCAATATGTGTTTTTCCTTTAAGATTAGTCTGAACTTGTGTTGGTACGTGACACTCCGATCTATTATACCAGGCTGATGTAACACTGACGATCCAAGAATACGTGTCAGAATGTGACACTCTTGTTCCAATTATACTATATCAGAACGTGACACTCTAATTCAATTAATACTGTGTGAAATGTTCAAATCCTTGGTTTATACCTTGTTCATTCCAGTTTTTTGGAGATTTTTTGGGTTGTTTCTTGCGATATTTTGAAGTATTGGTTATTTTATCAAAATTATAGTAGAGTTTACCATAAAACATTTACTTTTATTCGATAAACTTAAGATTTAATCTCATCATCGGATCATTTTTTTGTTCTATGGATGATTGAATTTTAGGACCATTGTTCTTCTATTTTTGTCATTTTTTAATTTTTTTTTTCTATAATAATTACTAATCTATAATTTCGACATGTTGTTAGATGGATCGAATTATTTGAATTTTCAATTAAAGATATGCTAATGGGGAAGAATTGAGAACTTACCCATACGATTTGGAGTTTAAGAATCTGATTATAGGATTATGTGAGTGATTAGTCAGCTAGACATATAATAAGATGTGTTTATAGACTTGTTAACTTACGATTATGCATATATATTTGTGTCACACGATCCAAAACGAGCCCGCGAGTGGCCACCCATATTTATCTCCTATGTGATTGAACCACCAATCTAATCCCAATTTCTTACCAAATTTCATCCTAATAAAAGACATATAGATTCGAAAACTTAAAAAAACTCATTCAATATAACCAAATAAAGAACTTCTAAAATGTAATAACTTATTATTTCCAAAATCCGGAAGTCATCAGCACAAGAACATCTATCAATCAATTAACTATTACTAAATCTAAGAGGAATCAAAGGAAGCTAAATAAATGAACGACTAGTCCCATGCCAGAACTTCAAGCTCAAGAAAGTGTGACCGCGTGAATGAGAGAGATCCAGTCCGAGCTAGGAACAATAGCTCACCATGAAATCTGACGTGATAGACTGGCTAGAGTTGGAGCACGAGTCTTAAGTACGATTGCGCACGTTTGGCTGCACTCCACAATTAACAAAGAAAAAACAAATACCCGTAGGGGTCAGTACAAAACACAGTACTGAGTAGGTATCATCGGCCAACTCAAAATAGAAACAATTATCTTCGGATATAACATAAAACCACCAATCCTTAACAGGTGATGAAACAAGTATAAGAATCATTTGCAACAACAACCAAACACATCTTGAGGACATCAGCCTCCACACCGTACTCACTAAGAATTGGTCTTCAATTTAGTGTATATTAGCCATAATTCAAGATTCCTCTTCTTGTTCTTCTTGTGTCGGAATGTGACACTCCGATGCCCTACTACTATCAGGTGTCGGAACGTGAACACTCCGATCCTCTAACTATCCTGGTGTCGAAACGTGAACCTCCCGATACTCTACTATCCTGGTGTCGGAAACGTGACACTCCAATCCCCCTACTACTACGGGTCGGTTCGTGACCCCATCCATTATACCCTCATTCTTTTTAGTTAATCAAGCCTTCTTTTATACCAAGGCATCATCATTAACAACAGTTGATTTAAGGTTTAAAGATTCACCAATCCTCATCGTTCCAACCCACTACAATTAACATAATCACACCATGCAAGCATACAATTAAGCATTTAGACGACTTTACAATATACCCAATACATATCATCGCTATTAATAGTTTACTATGAAATAGCATAAACCATAACCTACCTCCCCTTAAGAATCGTGATCGGGATCATCTCTTCTCCAAATCCTTGCTGCTCTTCGTTCTTCCCTCCTCTCTCCCCTCCGTTCTCTCTGTTGTTTCTATTTTTCTTATTCAAACCCTTTTTCTTTACCCTAATTGTCATATCAATTAAGTATACAGATGATAAAATAAACCCACTTTTTATTTCAGGTTATCTCCTTTAAACCCCCACGTACTTGAAATTGTAACATTATCCACTAACTTATTAATATAAGATAAGCATGATAAGTCAAAACTCCCCCTTCACAAACTTTTAACCAGACTTCCACTCCAAACCCAGTCAGGGTTTCACGCACCTTGTGACGGTCCCGTCACACTGTTACGGTCCGTATGCATGTTCGTCACAAAGTTCAGAGAATTCTTCTGTGGCAAGATTTGTGACGGTCCGTCGGCCAACGATGGTCCGTCCTGCCCATTCCCTCGTAACGTCACAGAGTTGATCTCAGTACTCAATTTCAGGATCTAAGTTTTTTTGGAACGAGACAAACCCTCGACGGTCCTTCGGCCATGAACGGGTTTATTATACCAGAACTACTCTACTGCTCAAGACGACTAACAGGTCGTTACAATATATACCAATTTTACCCATCGATTCGCTTCTCGAACGATCACAAGAAGAAAACAAGGGCAAAAAGGAGTACCTAAAATTATTAAACAGGTGTGGGTATTTTCTGCATATCATCCGCCTCCTTCACACCCCATGTTGGACTCTTACACTTGTGTCGATTCTTCTTGCTCCATTGAACTTTGATGGATGCAATCTCCCTTGATCGCAACTTGCGGATTCCTCTATCCAGAGATTGCAAACAGGCTCATCCTCATAAGTCAAATTCGCATCAAGAAGACCCTGAATCCAACGAATAATGTAGTTTCCATCCCATGGTATCTTTCATCATAGACACATGAAATACCGGTGCCCACCCCGTGAAATTCGCTTGAGGTAAGGCTAATTCATAAGCTACATCCCCTATCGCTTAAGTACTTCAAATGGTCCATATACCTTTGGCTTTAGCTACCTCTTTTACCAACCGCATCACCTTCATCAACCCCTTTCATGGGTGAGGCCTTCGCAAGACTGTTCACCCTCCATTAACTCCAAGTCTCTAACTTCGTCGCTCTGGCATATTCCTTTTGCCTACTTTTGCCGCCGCTAAAAGCCTTTTCTTGAATAAATTTCACTTTCCTCTAATGATTCCCTCAGAGATCATTACCCCAGGTCTCACCCGAATGCATCAAACCAACCAATGGGAAGACCTACATCTCCTCCCATACAAGCTTCGAATGGGGCCCATATCAATACTTGAGTGGATAATATTATTGTTATGGAACTCTTCTAAGGGTAAGAAGTTATCCCCAATGACCACCAAAATTCTATCACACAATGCACGAAGCATATCTTCTCTCCGACACCTGAATCGTTCGCTCAGACCGACCACGGTCTGAGGGTGAAATGCAGTACTAAGGTACAAACTAGTACCTAATTCAGCATGCATGTTCTCCAAAAATAAAGTAAACTGGCGTACCTCTAATCTTATTGATTGTGAAAGTGGAACTCCATTCAATCGAACAATTTCTGAGATATCGAGTTAGGCTAACTCTCTGCAATTGTCAGTCACCTTGACCGGAATGAAGTGAGCAGACTTAGTGTTAATCTGATCTGTCCACAATTACCCAATAAGAATCAAACTTACCTTACACCCAATGGTCTTTTAGAAGACCAACACAAAGTCCATTGCAATTCTCTCCGCCCTCCTCATCCCACTTCCATTCGGGAATGGGCATTCTCCTGAAGTGTTTCCTCCTCCGGGACTATCTGGTGTTCATACGTTAACCCCTGCTGACAATATCGGGCATTTGTGGCGACAAATCACATGTCACGCTGCATCCTACTCCACCCAAAAATGGTTGTTTTAGGTCACGATACATCTTGGGTTGCACCAGGATTATAGATATCCTGACTATTAGCCTCTGTAAGAATAGTGTGGATCACATCATCAACAACACCGAGGCACCATATCCTTTCATTAATCCTCAAAACACCTTCCCTCATAGATTTTGCTTTCCTTTAGCCTCTCTGGCCTCGGGGCAGACACCTTATCTCGGATCCGAATCCAGCTTCTCATCAGTCAAACTGCTTTCCCTTATTTTGTCAAGAAGGAATATCTTGTCTCCACACACAGCAAAAATCCTCCCTTCTCTAGATTCGCATTCGCCTCATGAGGCATGGCCAGAGTCTGAACCTCTCCTAGTAGCCATGGGCGTCTAGAAACCTTCAAGTGAGCTAGACTTCCATGCTCCCTGCCTTTCTACTTACGGAATCTGCCCACAACCTTAGCTTTTCCCCGGGTGATCAATAGTGATATCATAGTCCCTTCAGTTTTTCCATCCATATCCTCTATCTTAAATTTCAATCTTTCTGAGTAGGAGTACATACTGTAAACTACTATGATCCGTCATAGACCTTTCACACGTAACCCCATTAGACTAATTCTCCATTGCTTTAATGCAAACACCGAACCGCGGCCACCTCCAATCATGGGTCAATAGTTGCTTTCTGTACTTTTAAATTGCTTGAATCATACTCATCACATTTATCTCTGCATTAGCACTGCACACCCAACCCTGAATAAGATGCATCACAATTAAAACAATAAATTCTTGCCCTTTTACCTGGCAAGTACGAGTGCAGGTAGTCCAACAAGGTCTGGAGATTCCTGGCAGCCTTTTCTTCCACATTCATCCGACCATACAAATGGAACATCCTGCTTGGTCAAATTTGTCAGTTGGGAGGCAACCGAAGAAAATCCCTTGAAAAATCGGCGGTAAGTAGCCTAGCTAAAACCAACAAAGCCTCCTTACCTCTGTAACAATTAAGTGGGTCTTACCCAATTCTTCACCGCTTCTATCTTGGAGGATCCACCTCACTCCATCTTATAAACTACTTTCCCCAAGAAGGACACTGAAATCTAGCCAAAAACCTACACACTTGGGAATTTTGCATAAAGCCTTTCTTTTCTCCCCACCGTTTCCAACACAATCCTCAGTGCTCTCATGTTCTTCCTGCTCGTTGAAGTATCCCAAGTATTCATCATAAACACAATGACAAAGAGATCCAGATTGGCTTAAAAATCCCGTTCATCATAGTCTCATGAAGCAGCGGGGGCATTTCGTAAGTCCCCACAGACATTACTAATAATTCATAATGCCCATACCTGGTCGAAAAGCGAAGTTCTTGGCACATCAGCTGCCCCTTGTTTGAATTGAGATGATAACCATACTCCAATTCAATTTTTGAGAAGGTACAAGCCCCTTGTCACTGGTAGAACAAATCATCAATACAGGAAGAGGATACTTTTGTTCTTTACATTACACTTTATTTAGTTTGCCCTGTTAAGTCCCCCTGCACATCCGAAAACTCCATCCTCTTCTTCACACAAATAAACCGAGCACCCCAAGGGAAGCGATCGGTCCTACTGACGCCTTTACCTAACACTCTGAAGGTTGGGCCTTTAACTCCCTTACACTCAGCGGGAGCCATTCTTAAGGGGGTAATGGAATGGTGCGAGTCCCGGCTCCAGATGTAATGAATGCAAAGTCATATCTCTATCCCGTGGCACATAACTGAATGTCTGCAGGAAACTACAATCCCAAAACTCACGGACTATCAAAAAACCGACTCAATTGGAAGGTACTTGGGGTAGTAATCATCCCTGGGTGGTGTCCAACCAAAGCTAAACAACATCCCTTACTACCCATCCCTACCACTAAGAAGGAGATGATACGAACTGGAGTGGAAGTGTAGTCACCCTCCCACACTAAACGGGTCTCTCCCAGACTTGGCCAACGTTACCGTTTTAGCATGAACAATCTAGATAGCAAAATTCGGAGAAGCCAAGTCAACCCAGAATTACATCGAAATCCACCATTTTCTAAGATAACCAGTCTACTGATATTGGTCCCCACAAAGTCCCAGACAGACCTCTTATACCCTTTCGTAAAAGCTATCACAACGACTCACCCAACCTGGGGATTAGAAACACTACAAGCATGTCAAGAAATTCACAAGTAAATTCAGACCATTATCAAAATGAGGAAGATACATATGAAAATGTGGAGCCAGGATCAAATAATACAAAAGTCCGTGCATCACAAAGCCAAAAGATTACCTGTGATAACAGCAATCAGATGTTCTCCGCTTCTGACCTCGGGGACCGGGAAATCGTAACAATGGGCCCTTCACCTGTCTTTCCCGTTGCCCTATCACGTTGCCGCTGCAGTAGTTTCCCATTTTCCCGTCACCGCCGGCCGTTTTGTACCACCATTACCCCGGCCACCACGTCCTCCCAGAATGACGGCCCTCTCCATTGAACCACCCTCTACTTTGTATTGGGGGTCTGTAACTTCCCCCCCCCCCCCCCCTTTGTTTTTTTGTTTTGGACAATACCAGATCCAACATGTTACAGGGGTCTCCCCACACGTCCTAACACTCTCTGTGATTCAAAGATCGGTCTCCTGTGAGAACGAGAGTCTGGGTAACCTCCAACTCGAGGATGTTGTGGCTGGTCTGCGAGGGAACCCCCATCTACAACGGAAGCCTGCAGTGAAGGACTGAATAGGAGGTCGAGTCTGGGTAACCGTCCCTGAACCCTGCCCCTAGAGTAGAACCATTAAACTCACCTCCCTTACGAAACTCTAGATGGCCAATGCCATGGGAAGTCGTCTGCGTCAACCCCTTTCCACGTCTATGCTCCCAATAGGGTGGACGTTCAGGGGAGGGGGTTGAAGGGGTGAAACGGAAGGTGGACAACCCTCTAACCACCTCCCTTGAAAGGATTTTGCTGTAGCAGCTCCTGTAAGGCGAAATCTGCAACCTCTGACCCAACCTTTTCACACTAAACTACGGCGAATCCACTCTTGGTGAATTGGAATAGGGCAGGGAAGAGTTGGGTGGTCAACCTTGATAGCTCC
>JAKWJA010002493.1:15015377-15072262 GCA_027704765.1 Solanum habrochaites
GCGAAAGACCAGCACTTAGCTTTAATTCAATTCTGTTGACCGCACCGTAGCCATGCGGCCCTCCGGTCCCTTCGACACCATTACGAACGCATAGAAAGTTTTTTCACCGGAATATTATAGAAACTGTCAGATAGATGATAAAAAGGGAGGTTATACGATATTTCAAGGAGGGCCAGAAAGAACAAACGTATTAACCTAGGAAAGGACCCTACTCACCCTGTTCACTATGTTAAATCTAAAAAAGAAAGTCCTATCGTGACTCCAAGGTTGTTAGCGAACTAAAGCAGTGGAAATAGGCAGCTTATGAAAGAGGTGAGAAGAGTGTGACTTTGTGCTGGAGCGATACGTTTAAATGGAATCCTATATACTTAAACGAATAATTGTGTGAAAGAATTGATGATTATTTGTTCTTAAAGGTTGTAGGGACATTTTTGCATGAAGAATTGTTAGCACCTCGTGAGAATTGAAGAGTATGTTTAGTGATAGGTTGAAATCTGTGTCATGAATGTTCCGAATACCACAAATTCAAATCCTAATAGTATAACATGCATTCGATTTGGATGAGATTCTAACGATTTTAGCCAAATGATTGGCAAAGGAATACACCTGAACACGATTGTACAAATAGTTTTAGTGATTCATGTTCGGTCTCGTGAGGACAAACAACGAATTTAATTTGTGGTAGGTGTTGGGGGGTGATTACCGGTTTCCGGTATAATTGATGGCTCGTTCCTTAAGTAGTTCATCCAAAAGCCCTTTTTGGCTATTTTTATCAAGTTTCTCTTGTTTTGCAGGAAATCTGTCCAAATCCAATTCGGAGATTTTGAGAGAGAAATGTAGAGAGACCACTACGGAGCTTATGACGGTCCGTCATGCCTGTGACTGTACCGTAGTTGTGGCAGCGTAGAGAAGCCTGCGAAGGAAGATGGGGAGGCTGAAAGTGTGGGATTACTGGAGCTTGTTGACGGTCCGTCATGGCCGTGGACGGTCCTTCTGGCCATGACGTCCGTCCTCAGTTTCGTCTGTGAAGATTAAGAAAGATCCCTTAGCCCCCCAGATTCCAAGATGTTTTGAGTCTTTGAAACTGACCCTCACGGACCGTTGTGCCTATGACGGTCCGTCACACTTGCCTTTAGGGAATGAAGAAAGCAGCAAGAAGAACATGCACCAAGTATGGGAACGACGGAGTCCACGACGTTCCGTCATGTCATGACGTTCGTCGCGTGTCCGTCCGACCCAGCCGCGTTTTGGCAGATTCCATTAATTGAATTCTTTTTAATTGGTTTTTTGTGGATTTTTAATAATAGTTGTCGAAAAACATCGTTTTTGAGGTTCACCTGATATTAGCACCTGAGATTATTGAAAATCCGTATTCGTAAACATTGTATTGTGAGATTCTCGATAATCTTAGACTTTTTGTATATTTTGACTACTTGGGATTCTTGCAAGGAATTTTTGGGTGATTAATCAAGCAATCTTTTGGCTTTAATAGTTCTTTCTCTTTGAATAAGTTCATGATTCTATTTAATATATTTGATGATTGTGTTTATGTGCGATGAGTAACAAACTCCAATAATAGGGTTTTGGAACCATGGCAATAATGAGGTAAACCCTAGCGTAAAATAACAATTCTAGATAGTGTCTTGCAATGTATTAATAATTCTTGCTTTGGGGGCTTAGAATTTTTTTTAATTAAAACCGGATGATCAACGTTTAGAACTCTCCTTAAATAATTGCTACTTGCCGGACCAGGAGGTAGATAATAGGAAAGGATTATTAACATAGATTTATGTGTATAAATACTAATAGTCTCGTGTATTGATTGGTACGATGTAGTAACTTTAGTCAAATTTTTATTTCGAATACTGCTTAATATGAGGTAAGATAAGGGGTTAGGAAATCAACACGGTAGCCGACCAAGGTGCGTAGTGAAATTTTCTAGATAGCCGGCCAAGGATTTAGAAATACAATAACTTATATCATTTGCATCAGGGTACTAGGAAAGAATTGTTTATGTAGAATTATCAAGTTATGACCTGTGGGGAAAACTAAAACCCTAGTTACTTTGATTAATTGATTAAACCCAACTTTCAAACTGTTAAGTGTCTCTTTCATATTAGGTAGTTCTTTTTTACATATTAGGAAATACAAACCGCCCCTATTTACATTTTTATTTTTACTTTCTAAGGAGGTTATCAACGAACATAGTAATACAAGTTAAAAGTGTTAAGTCTAAGACTATTTTTCCCTCGTGGGAACGATCCCAACCGGTGCGACGAGTTGGGTTATTTACTTGACGCGACCAATTTACTTCGCTTTGAGAAGTATGTTTTGAGCGTATCAAGGTCCGTCAGACCATGAAGGACAATCACGAGGTCCGTCGACCTATCCCTAAGCCGCGTTTTGAACAAATTTTCTGCAATAGAGTCCTTCGTTTATTAGGTTTTGTTTTGTTTTATAAATAGGTTTGTAAAAACCACCTCATTTTTAGGGGCTTAGACCCTCTTCTTTAGGTAACGCTTCTTATAGTTTTTAGACACTATTATGTTGATCCTTGTTAGACAGTATTGTTGGATATTAGCTTTCGATTGTTACAACTTTATTACTGATGATTGTTTGTGATTTGTCGATTAATAATCCAGTAAACTTCTAGATTTTATTCTTTCTCGTTGAAGCAAGTGCAATGAATTTTATTTATATATATGAATATTATGATTATGAATATGGGTACTGAACTCTTGGGTAACTAAACCGCATAACGTAGGGTTTGTGGGAACCATATGTTAATAATGAGTAAAAAAACCTAACTAAATAACAATTCTAGATAGTGTCTTTTACTATGATAATTCTTTTTTCGTTAGATGTTTTTTAGCGGATGAAACCAATGTATAAGAACTCGCCTTAAAATGTTTACTTGCCGACAAGAGGTAGATAATATGAAAAAAATTATCAACATAGATTTAGTGTATAGTATCTTAATAGGCTAGTACTGATTGGTACGAGGTAATGAATGTATCAAATAGGAACAATGCCGTAATAATGAGGTAAAGGTAAAAGGAGTTAGTATAGCAACACAAGTACGTAACCGGACCCGGTTGCGAGATAAAATTTTCTATATGTCTTACCAATGATTTTAGAAATCCATAACTTATCACTGCATTGAAGATACTAGGAAGATTTGCTATAGTTAAATTATCTAATTAGGAATTTTGGGGAACACGTAAACCCTAGTTACTTTTATTATTGTTAAACTAAACTTCAACATTTGATCTGTTCGTTAGTTTACTTTAATTTAGTTAGTTATTTTCATTCATTAGAAATAAAAAACCCTCTTTAATTGTCTTTGTTTCTAAGGAAATAAGTGGACTAAATAATCTAATAAGAAATTAAAGTTAGTCTAACTATTTTCCTCGTGGGAACTATCCCACTCATGTTTGTTTCTTTACTTGATACGACCGCTTTAAAAACCACGTCTTTATTTAGACATAATTTGAAGTACCAGTGTCCATTGTTAATTTGATTTACAACCATAACCATATTTATGGTTGTGATGATATGAATTCTCACAATCAAATTCAAAAATATCACACTTGAAATTCGAACTTTCAACTTAAATTAATTTTTTATCCATTATTACTGCTACACTAAAAAGTTTATCTCATATAAAAGGATTCATTAATTTATTTACATACACAGAAACCTTTTATAAGTAATAACATCGCTCAATTAAATTTCTATTTATGCTTTTGTACCCAAGGAGAACACAAAGATATTTGTTTGGATTCTTTGAAACTAGAGATTTACCTAGAATATATTTCATCAATTTTGTTAGCATTGTCTCTAACGTGTTAAGATATACTATTTAAAGTAAGCATTTTTTGTCAATCGAATTTCTATTTCATTCTTTATATATATTCCATATAATATATAGAAATGTTCGATATTATGAAATTAACACTACAAGAGAGTTTCTAGGTGTTGCTTATGATATGATTGAGTCTTTAAAGCATTGGCTTAGTATTTATGATAACATTACTTTTAATAAACGAAATGATTAAATACAAAGTGTTTAGATTTTTGACAATCAATGATAGTATGTGAAAAGTCATTCACACTAAAGTTACCTCGTTCATGCTTATGTGAATCTTTTATTTTTCCATGTAAATAAAAGCTCATTTTGAGACCACTCCAACCAGTTTTAGACGTCGCCCTCGATGAATTAATTTCAAGTGCATCAACTTGTTGTTTGTTCAAAAACACATAGTTGATTAAGATAACCACTTGTTCCTGTTATTGTGCCTCTTCTGTCTCAGCTAGAAGTTCCTTGCTATATGTGGAAAAATTTCTCAAAATTTTCCTTTACATATCATCCTAATCAGTTTAATATTGTATCAAATTATTGGTGTAATATATCACAAATATAAAAAATTACAGTTGAAATAACCTGAACAAAAATGCATAAACAAATCTTTAGGCAGAGATACAGATATCTCCCTCTCTTTTTTTGAACTGTAACAAAAAAATGAATCTCCTTAAAATTGTTAGTGAAAAAGCTTACAAGATAATAAAATTGCAAGATTACAATTGACAATAAAATGAAGAAATAAATATCTTCATCATGAGGCACGTATATCTCGCTCTCCTGTTGTAGCATGCCAATATTCATTACCTGGCTTGCTTGTAAACCTGTCAAGTACTCCTACTGCATATGCAATATCAGGCCTAGTGCAAACAGTCACATATCTCAAACTTCCGATTATGCTAGCATATTCCTTTTGATTTATTACATCATTATCCTTTTCAACAGGATATAAGTGAATACTTGAATCAAAAGGAGTAGCAAAAATGGTTGATTCTGAACCTCTCAAAATGTAAAACCATAAGTTACCATCAGCGGCCGTTATCCTTTCGATTGCGAAATTTGCAGAGCAACAATGACTGAAACTAAATTTCAAAAACCGATGCCCAATTTCCATCCTAGCTTCCCGATGAAATCATAATGACGATACTCTCAAATCTTTATGTGGGATCACTGTATTATTAACTACTGATTGATTTTTCTTTATGAATTGTTTACAAATATTTAATAGTCATGTGAAATATCATTGGTATGCTTTCTTAACTTGTTTGCTATTCTTCAACTTTCTGAACACAGAATCTTGACATCCGTTTTGGATGTTTATTGGATAAAATTTGTATAAAATGTGGGAGCATGTCTCAGACGTCTCCACACGTGCTAATGGCAGATGTCATTTCTTGTTTGTTGTTTACCAAAAACAAACAATTTTCTCATTGTATATTTTATATTTTAGTATAAGAGTGATATAAAACTAAACTAAATGTTGCGATTTTGTTATCTTACCTTTTTATGATTTTCTATAAACATTAATCCTTGTGCATTTTACTCTATTAGTTATGTTGAAATTTGTTTAACATATATATACTAGTAGTAAAAATAATGTTTACACTAATAACGTAGGTTAATCTATGATGATATGTTAGTTTAATTAAATCTCATAAATCATTTAATAAATCAAATAGTAAATAGTATATCATCATATTAGTCCATGAATCATTCTCCATAAAATCTATTGGATATGTATTCTTTGTATTAATTTCATATTGGAGCAAAATTATGATTTTTTTATTTTGTTCTTCTTCCAATTGGGAATATAATGGTTAAATTTGCCCTTCATAAAAAAAATAAACTTATTCGATATCATATTATATAGATATATATAACTAATCTAATTATTTATATATATATATATATAGCTATAGAATAGGATATAGATAAGATATATGCATTCTCAATGCCAGAATTAGTATTTACATCAAATTTGTTATTACTAAACTATCTATGATGTAAATATACGTAACTCCCACTAATTATATAACTCATTATGGTTTTCTACTCCCACCTCTCATTCATAGTAATAAATAGATTAACATCATATTTAGTGTTTTAAAAGACTTTGTTGGGACTCACCCTGGGGTGGGCTCCAACATATTGCCTCGAGACTCAAGTGTGGGGCATAGCACTGTAAGATTTACGCCCTAAGTGTCCGAATTTATGCCCAATGCCCAACGCTTGGTACTTGCCTAACATATCTTATACAAATTATGTGATAATTTTTTTCGTTAGCATTGTTGACCATCATAAATCTTGAATAAATTAATATACTTAATAGTGTTTAAATCTATTGAGAAATGATCTGATGGACTCTTCTACTTGTATGCGTTTGTATCTTGTACCCTTTTACTTGACTATTTGTCAACTGAACCCTTAAGCTTAATGACACTTTATGTATTAAGACCTTATTACCGTTGACCAAGCTTATACAACAACATAATTAATAAGTTAACATAAATGTGTGATGTCACGCGTACAAGGAGTGTGAAAGATCAAATTTTAGACTAAATTTTTTTTTCTTTTTAAAAATAGAGTAAGAATTTCTATTCCCACAACACCCACTCACATGAGGTGATCTCTGCGCAAGCTCAAACCCCCATGTTGGTTGACGTATAAACTTATAGTGCGTATTCAGCCCATTTCCCACAACTGTTCGATTTGAATGTTCGATCAGCTCTTCTCTCTCTCTCTCTCTCTCTCTCTCTCTCTCTCTCTCTCTTTGTTTCCACATATTTTTCTATTTATATTTGAAACAAAATTGTATTGTTGTTGTAGGTCTGTATTTTTTTTTATTTCTGCGTAATTTACAATCCATAAAGTGATAAAGATTTAATAGTCTTGAAAGATGAAAAGTGAATGTTGAATGTCTTTATGAAATTAGATGAAATGTGCTATGTAAAATTGTGTAAAAATATTCAAGTATATTGATGTATTTTAATGGTTGTTTGTAAACATCAATGGGCGAAAAAAGATTTATGGTGGTTAAAGTGGTAGATATAAATGTTTGTTATGGAAATACGATTAAAAGTTGTGAATGAAAGAAATTTTGGGAAACAAATCCAACGATAATTGTTAGTTATTTGGGAATGTATTGATACTAGTGAGAATGAAAAGTTGTTGTGGTATCTATATGCTAAAAAAAATTTGAAGATGAGCGTTAAGGGATGGACGAAGGATGAAGTGAAAAAGAACAAAATGATGTTTTTTTTAAATAATAAATATATAGTAAGTGACTGTGTATTTCTAAATGTGGATGTGGGATGATGATAAATGTTTAGTTTCACTAAGTTTAAGGGTTCAATTGACAAATGATTATGTAGAATGGTCAAAAATACAAACTCATACAAGTACAAGGGATTATCAGACTATTCCACCTAGATAAGAATATTAAGAGTAATTCAAATAACAAGTTATGGTATCACATCTTTACTATTTGATAACATTTTGAGGATTATATATATTATGTAACACGTCCTTGTAAAATACACAAAAAATTTTACTTTTTCACTTATCATTGGTCTTCATGTTTTTATCATGTCTCAAAATTATCATATATTATATAGTTATTTTAAAGTAATTTATTTTTATTCATGAGGAAGGTTTTATAATAATAGTTAGTATTATTAACTTTTTTTTTTGTGGGGGGGGGGGGGGGGGTAAAAAATGGGGGGGGCCTCAAAACTGTATGGTATGGATAAATGCATTTTTGTAAAAAAAATTTGTTAAGATTTAAAATTATTTATACTTGCATTATCATGTTAGAAGTTTTATTTTCTATCGTTTTCCTTAATAATGTTTGTCATTGTTTCAAACTACAAATGTATTTTTATAATTTTGTGATATTATCTTATTATACTATATTGTAAAATTAAAACCTTAAAATATGCATAGGGGTTATGCTCCATGTCTTTAGGATTATGTCTCGCCTTATGCTAAGTAAAATGCGTTGCCTCACGCCCCTGCATTTTAAAATACCAGTCACATTCATAACAACTCTTTGTGTTTCTCAATCCTATCCTATAAATAGTGACATTTGACAGAACATTATTCACACTTAAAATAATTCTAAAAATTGAGAAAATTTCTATGGTCTCTTGTCTATTCTCTTTTTATTAGTTTTGTTTAATGTTTATGTTTCTTGTTTTTGTTGTTATTGTACAACTCTCTATTTTTTTGTGGTTTTTATTATTGGGAATTCATATTTGAATAATATTGTATTTATATTGTAGTAAGTCATTTTGATTTATGCACTTTTATTCAATTTTATGATGAAGGATGTATCCTTTTATAAGGAAAAGATATGCTATTCTATAGTAAAAATTATGGATTTATTTTAGTAAATATCAGTAGATTTGAAGGACATAAAAATATGTTATTTGCAATAAAAATTTATAATAAGTATCTTGGGACAAACATGCAATGAACGTTTGCAGATCTAGTACCTTATAAGTGACGACCTACTTGTGTAAACAATTTTTAAAACAGATCTAGTATATAAAACTTAAAACATTCTTAGGTATTTAACTTACAAGTGGGTTGTTAGTTTATTACTCATGTGAACCAAAAACATCACTCATATGAAGGGATTCATTAGTTTATTTACATGTACAGAAAAATAAGTCGTACCTTATTCTAGACATGATTTTCATTAAAAGAAATTCAATTGGAATTCCTCCTTAAAGTAGGGTAAAAGAAGGGGGCCTAATAATGGCAAACCACATATCTTAACTTGTAGCAAGTAATTACTTTACACTATTAATTTTTAACCGAGATATCAATAACAATAAAATATTAAATACAATTTTTGTGTCGCATTCCTTTTTAGGATGGTTATAAACGGAATAAGGATACAGTAAATTGAGAAGAAGGGAACATAGATCCTCATTTATGCATCACAATTCCTTTTATAATTTGCCTATAATATTTGTAATTTTTGGCAAATAGGATGTTCGACATTTTATAATAGAGAAGAATATCTGTCGAATTAGGCCATAGTTCACATCAAACGGTGTCTAATGAAATATAAATTGTTGATAAATTATAACCCATGTTGGATAATTTGAGGGCCTATTTATCGACCATCAACATAACATATTTATGTAGGTTGGTACTGAGATCTCAATTTCTGTCAAATCTTGAATGGTTACTGGTTGTGATATCTCTCTTGAAGCCAACACCCCAGCCGTACAATTGTTTTGAGATCTCTCTTTTATAATACAGAAATGGTTTCTAGAAAATGCTATATATTCACGACCCTTGAGTAGGAGTTCTGTCGTCTTTGAGTCATGGGTTGGGGTAGTCAAGAGAGTGTCTGAGATAGACCAAACTTCAAATAATTCACTCTAAAAGAGTGTAATTTTTTTATTATGGAATGAAGTTGTTCTTTTGGTTGATCGCTTTGATCTCTTCAACTAGTTCGGAATTTTTGATTTATTTGACGTTGTTGGACTGTTTTATCATGGAGGGGACAACGCAAGAGTCACACTATAGACTGACTGCAAAATTATTAAGAATAGAGCTTGGAATCTCTTTAAAGAGATCTCACTTACTCAAGCCATGTGATAAATTTGAATTGGCCGACAAGGTTTATCTCCGTAACTTTCCTTTCGTGAAGTGTATGTTATGTTGACATCATAACTTTTTTGATCGCAAAACTGATTGTAATCCCTTATTCAAAGATGATTAACTAAGCAAACCCTTAATTAATTTGAAAAGACAAAAATAAACTTATTACAATAAAGAATACTCATGTGAATTCATGGTTGCAATTTATGTTTGTTTCAAAAATCTTAGCTCTCTTCAATCTCAAATCCTGAAAATTTGTAAATAATAATTTCAATGTATCACGTACTAACGAATAATACAACTGCCATAGTGGGAAATTGTATGAGCTATTTTAGGAGATGTGAATGTAACAATTATAGTTTACTCTAATAGGTAGTTAGAAGTTGTATGAGTACTCAACAGTCTAATTTAGTTGATATAAGTATCTAGAGGAGGAAATTTTATGTCGATACGCATTTCTACTGAGGGGGCTATCAAAAACAAAATATCAGGTAAGGTTTGTGTACATTCTACACTTCTCAGACCCTCGCTTTTGGAACTACACTAGATATATTGTTATTGTTGAAGTTTTGGTGGTCGTGCAACCATGTATATAGGATGCCACAACAACCATTAATGTAAAAGATGAATATCCATACGATGGTGAATCATATTTTCTTGTAATATATGTAAACTTATAAGCGTTCCTCTTTTTTATGTTGTCAATGTTTACATAAAGTAAAAGTTATGGAGTACTAGATTGTAGTATATTGATTTAAAAGTTCAAGCTATATAACGTAAATTGTTGTCTTAAACTGTTAATTTCTCTTTGTGACAAGTTTTTCTTTATTTTTATTTTTTTAGTGAATTAATTACCGAATCTTGTTTTCCTCTGACAAACATTGTGATGAAAGTACTAACAATTTAAATAAGAACACGAGATTAAGGAAAACATTGCAATAAATGCATATGCACAAAATAAAAGAACTTAAACATACCCATATTTGACATACTTGTGTAAATATCATTTATTAAAGGGATAATGCACAAATACTCCTAGAATATGACTGAAATCTCAAACACACCTTAACTAAACTAAGGTCCATGCCCACCTGAAACTTTGGTCTTTTTGCTTATTTGCTTCACATTTGTCTTATATGGCACACTCCGTGACTCCACGCCAATGGGCCGAGGGGAGATATTGGAGTCCCATAAGGCTAAAAACGGTGCATTAAATTACAAACTGGCGTGGTTGGGGGGGCTATAAGACCTTAGGTTTAGCCTCAGCTGTGTCCTTGAGATTTAGGTCATCGTCTAGGGTGGTAATGCCCTTTTTCCTTTAATAGATAACGAAGTGAGCACATAATGTGTACTTAGTTATAATAAAAAGGGAGGATCTTACTTAGTGTTTTTAGCCGTTATATGAATGAGTACCTTATTAAGTGACATTATTTGTATAAAATCTTTGTAAGGTTTAGTACAATAAAAACTTAAGAATTCTCTCGTCAACTTTTATATAATTTTACCGTACTGTATTCTTGTTATTGTATCTCCATGTGTAGAATTACAATAAGCATATTTGTAGGGATGAGATCTAGTCGTATCGAAACCCTGACTAGTATGCTATGTTGTCCTTGTTATTTGGACTGTCTATTTTACTTATGTGTTTTCCTTTTAACTTCTTTAATGTTCATTCCTCGACTCGACTATCATTCGGAACCATCCTTCTACCTACACGAGGATTGAAGGATGTTATATACACACTCACGATATTGGTGAATGAAGAGTGGAGCAGACCACAAGTTACAAAACAGAATGGGAAAGGCAGAGAGAGAGAGCAGGAAAAAAGTAGCGGGGGGGGGGGGAACCAGGAAGGAAGGCAAAAAATTCTTTTTGAAAACAGTATATCTTAATGATTTATTTCATTAGAATGCAAACAGTACAATAATAATCGACAATAGAGGACTACACGCAACACACATATCTGTAAACTAGTTAAATAATAAGGACAAATGCTTACAATTACTACAATAAAAAATATAATTCAACGTCTCGTCTTATATTTGACAGAAAAAAATTTGCAAAAGGAGCATAACAACAAAATTAAGCAGAATTCTTGCCGGATATTTTAGGGGATTAGCAATGCTTTTTGAAGGATTATATCCCCCAACTGCAGCAATGTGTTCTAGTTTTTACTTAAACTATCAAATAACATGATCAATCGCCGAATCGAAAGTGTAATGTTCCTCTTATTTGTCTGAAGAAGGTGTAAGTGAAGAAAACATATATAACACACCATATTCAGGGTATTCAATGGTGAATTGTTTCGTCCATGACATATTACCCTTGCAGTCTTTAAAAATCCAAACATCAAAAGTAGTACATATATGACAAGTATAAAGCAAAGAGAGGTCACTTCCCACCACTCCCAGTTTGATATTACAATTGCTTTCTCCACAAATAGGAATCTCCAAGCTTCCCCATGTCTCATTTGCTAAATAAAAATAAATGATGTTGCGTGCATTATCATCATCAATACTCGTAGATGCAATCCAATATAGCTTCCAATGAAAAAATTACCTCAATGATTTATTAAAAAGATCCCCTGAAGCTGGTCATAGTGTGTTTTCCAGATTTTAGTCCCGCAAACCGTAAAGCATTGCCACAGACAATCCTCCCGTTGGGGACACCTTAATTCATTGATAAAATATGATTAATTGATCAAATAAAAAGATCTTTATAATTGTCACATGAGTCATCATATCCATAACCATAATTAGTATAGAAAGAGATACCCCAAAGAGAACTAAGTAATTTTATTGACTTATTAATAATGGGATTCCATACGCACATCTCCCTTTCGTGATTTCAAATTTAAATCAACCCATTGGTAGTTTGACCCCAATTTTGACTCTCCCGATAGAACATAGAATTGGATTCACTCGTGTCATTCTCGAACGATAGAATATGAAATCAGAATTTTAGAAATTCAAAAAATGTCAAGTTCCTTTTAAGGTAATTTTGTTCCTTTTTTTTGTTTGAAGTTAAAATAGGTTGATGTAATTTTGTATATAATTAATATATTTATAAATATTTTGAAAATTATCTCAAAAATATTTTAATTTTAGTAAGTATTTTATTAAATTTGTTTAGCTTAAAATATGGTTATATTTTTTGAATCATTGTTTACAATTAAGTTTATTATTTTGTTTCGTTTAGATTAAGAAACTCTATTAATAATAGTCAACTCATACTATTGAATCCTGTGGAAATCTTTTGGTTATGTCTTTAATTCGTTTGGCTTGATTATTAAATATTCTATTGCAATTGTAGCCAAATATATTAAACCTATTTAGAGACCAAAGTTTCGGGCCTTTATTTCGGCAAGCCCAATTCCCATTCAGCAGCCCATTCCAATCGACCCGTGCCAGCCCCATTCCCAATTTTTCTCACTAAATACATCAACGATCCAAACATTCCCTGAAAATCAATTTCAGCAATGCATCTTCTTCTTTTGAAGCAGAACCCAGCCAGAGCGCAGCCCATCGCGATCTAGTCCAGCAGATCTGGCGACCCAAGTCCACTCTCGCGCATCCTTTTTCGCTTATCCTCAATAGGAAGAATCTTCCAGGTGTGAAGATCGTGTTTCTCCTTTGTCCTTCGCTCAAAAATCGGGCGTACGCCATTCTATAACCGTTGAGAACTTTACAATTTACATTTCCTCAACCTTATCGCTAAGACTAAATTAGAATTTCGAATTCACCCCTTTTCTTTACCCGATCCCCCCCCCCCCCCCACTCGGCCCCATCTTCTCATTTATATAAACCCTCTCATTCTCAGTGTTAAGGGTTGGGAAATAGCAAGACACAAAGTGGAAGTAAAGGAAAAGTTTAGAGAAAAAATGGAAAAACAAAGGAAAAGGTTGGGGAAAAAATAGAAGAACACCATGTTACATTGGAAACAAAAAATATACTATAAGATAACGAGGTGCACAAAGTCATATAGGATATACATAGGGAATAGACCCTGAATGATCGGAGTTTAGAGGTTAGTTTTAAGTTTGCTTTATCGTTCACTACTTCGATTTTGTCGGATTCTCACTTGCGGTGGTGTTGGTAATATAGCTCCCTTCAACTTGTTCCCGTATCTATTTTTCTTCCCAGAAAAGGTAATCGCTTTTGATCTTTAACATTTTTTTAGTTGGCATTTAATTTGAGAACTGAAGCTCTCTGTTGGTTTCTTCTCTCCCTCTCATGAATGCATCTGTTCCATCTCGGTTAACTATTAATGTCCAATAATTGCTCGATTTAATGTCTTAGTTGATGTATCTCTTTAGTTGTTGAATATTAAGTTTGAGTATCCCTACTGCTGATTCACTTTATTCTATTTTGAGGAAGTTAGCTGAACCTCTGACTCGTTATGCTTAAAATGGTTTGATGATTCAAGTGCAAGTTAAGTAAACTAGGATGTGTGGGTGTGTATATATATATATATATATAATATATATATAATAAAGAGAAAATACACATTAAAACTCACCACTAAAGTTGTCCCGTATGTTCATTAAGACACCTTATTTTGGAAGCCGTGTCCTATCACCCCACCACAACTTGTTAATATCTTTTTGAAAATAGGCCAGTTTTTTGGACCACATTCGATAGATGGATGTGGGCGTGTCCCCCTCTGGTTTGACAACGTAAATGAGGAGGCGTGATGTAATGTTTTAAATGTCCATAAAAACCATTTTAGATAGTTTCCACATGGTCACTTTATGTTCTTATCCATTAAATACTTTTATTAATTTACATCATTTTCCCAAAATGAAAACTCAAAAGAGCAATGATAACCCACTTTTCATGAATTCATCTTCATTTTTTTTCACAAAAAAAGATTCAACATTGTGGGTACTCTCTTTGACGATTCATTCATCCTTCCCGTAACACAATATGATAAGAATTTATTTTCCTCTTTTAATTTTCAGTAAAACTATTTTTTTGATAAATCACTTAAAAGTTTCAGATTCAATCTTCGTTAAGAAAAAATGAAGGATAAAAGAGTCGGAGAAGAAAACAATGCTAAACTGGAGAAATTACACCACTCAGAAGAAAGACAATATGTAACAAAGAAAAAATGTCAAGATTTAGAGAATTTTTATCAATCTGCACGTTCTCCCTATCGTATGCCAAATAAGATCTCTCATTCCTCTTCTCTTGTTCTCGAGTTCCTTGCTTTTATCAAAAATACATCTGAATGAAAGTTTCCCCAAGAGAAAGCTTGTCTCTCTTATCACTCTTATTGTGTGCAGCTTGGAGCTCAATACCTTTTTAAGCATCAAGAAATAACCATCTTCTTAATACTTGTTCATATTGGGGTGGAACCACTCAATCAATATTGTGATTAGATTTTGATCGATAATATCAAAAAATCAATTTCTTGTTTTCCTCCAGAATCGTGGACAAAGAGAGAGAGAGAGAAGGAAAATATCAAACTTTGGAAGTTTGACAAAATATCCGTAAAGACAAAAAGATTTTTCTTTCTACCTTTAGTTAAGAATAATCGGGTCAGGCAAGAAAAGACTCTGCTGGTAAAAGAGTTAGGTGAGAATCACACGGGGTGAGTCACCCAGAGGATTTTGATGGAAATAAGTCAAAATGACCCATTACGAAGTCCTATTAAACAGTTTATGTGCTCCCGGTGTCGCCGTGGATAGGACACTTTCAAAGTTAAGGTTGGCGGTCTTATAAAAATTACGTGTTAACAACTTCAGGGGGGACGTTTGTCCTTTTCTCTATATAAATTAAGTTCATGCATTAAATCGGTATAATTATATTTCCTATTTAAGGGTTTTTCATCTCTCTTAAATAAATCCATCAATTAAGCTTTAAGTATTTCTATATTATATCCTCCTCGCTAATTGGAACTTATTGATATATATGGGAAATGAAAATATAGAGAATATATTAATGTTTTTCCTTCAAAAAATCACTATTTTGAATCAAAGCAAATTAGCCATAATACTAAATTATAACATTAACTTGACCCCATTTCACATTTTCGTCTTCCAACTCTTGGTTCGCTTGCAGAAGTAGACACTTACACTTGTTATAAAAGTAGATATGTATCCAATTACATACTTCTATTTACTTGTGTTTCCAACCATAATTTTCGATATATGCCAAGTAGTAGAGTAGCATTTTTCTCATAGTTGACATTACCATACTATTATTGTTGACTCATAACGAAACATCATAGTATGTAGTTACTCTTATTTCGCCTTTTTTAGAAATGTTTTTTTATGGTTCCGGACTTACTATTGTAGACCATTCATGTTATTTGCTATTTATGTCCTCTTAACTTTTGTGTTTTCTTTTGCTCCTTTTAGACGCTATTACTTGGTTCCTGCTCTTTAGGAAATCATGTTTCTTCCTCCTCGCGGTATGGTAGGTGGTAAGATCTACGTACACTCTATCCTCCTATACCTGTTGGTGTGGTACTGACTGGGTTTGTTATTATAGTGGTTCAATGTGAAGAGGATTATGGATGTCTAATGGTCCATTTTCTTAATTTTTTTAAAAGCAAAAGTAAAAAGGTACAAGTAAAAATGGAAAAGTGGATAGGTAATTAGAGACAGCGGGAGTATTACGATATGTGAATTTTTACACTACCTCCAGCCTATCCCAAGGATAATGCTTGACTACATTATGAGGTGATGTAACATAGACTATGCATCAGTACTTGGAATTTACTCAGTATGCACAAAATAGATAATATATGAAAAATGTATAGGTTGAACAAGTGATATCTTAGCAATGATACTATCTGAACATAATATAAATACTGAATTATAAGTGACAAAAATTGAAATGAATACAATGATCAAGTATTGATTGACACAACAGGCGAGATCTTAATATTGAAGTATAACTTGAAAAACTGTAAAAACCTGGGTCAAATGGGCCAAACCTAAGAGTTAATAGTGAGAGAACAAATTTTAATCCGACATAAAATAATAGATACTAGATGCAAAATCTGATGTTATACACACATTCCTGAAGAACCCAATGACATTTTGCAGTGGTAATAAATGCAGTCAAGTGTTTCAATCCACTAAATACTGCCCAATATAGGGTGGAAATTATGAAACTTTGGGGCCACATAGTTCAAGCACGATGATGGTACGCTTAACCCTTGTCCAACCTGATGTTAAGTCTACTCCAACAGGAAATGCATATGACACAACAAAACAACAATACTGGATAACTCAATATTCTGACATGTAAATTTGAGGAATGCAAATTTTAATTCTAAAATTATAAACATTAAAATCTGAGGCATTGCTTATCTGGTTTAAATGTGCTAGAAGTGTAATTATCAAGGGAAAAGGGTCCTGTAACCCCTCAACTTGTAAGTTAGAGCTGATATACCCCTCTGGTGATGAAGTGGCTCATATAGACCCCTACTGGTAAGCAATGGCCACATATACTTTTCACTACGGAAAATGAAAAAGAATAAAATTTAATCTAAAACTTTATTATTGTTTATAAAACATATAATCCATAGAGTAAATTTAATTCTGTTCAAAAACATATTTTTTGTATATTTTTTTTTTTGTTCCACTGAGGAATTTAAATTATTATTTTGATAGATCAAAATTTATTATGTTTCACTAATATTTGTTTGTAAAAACTGATTGTAGATGATAAAATTTTTTCTTCGAATACGAAATTAAATTACAATAGACACAAAAAAAAATAGTTTTAATTTATTTATTCTTAAACTAAGGAATGAAAGGAAAAAACAAAATAAGAATAAGAAATTCAATTCAAATCAATTATATATAAAAGCAGTCAAAAAATAATTATGTATGAAAAAAATTAAAATATACCTGAAACTTTGATAGAAGAATAATATACCCCAACATAATTTTTTAAAAAATTAGAAGTAATAAATTTAAAATTTAAACTACTTTTTAAAAGCCGTTAGTTAAATGAAGGGTATATGTGAGGCCATTTGTAAACGGAAGGGGGATATGTGAGCGTTTGTTAACGATAAGGGCATATATGAGCCACGTGATAACGAAGAGGTATATCAGCTGCCCAAATGACAAAGTGCCGGGAGGAATATCAGAGCCCTTTTCCCATTAATAAATTAACAGGACTAACAAATTTTGGGATTTTCGTTCATTAACCGCAAAACTAGAAATGTTTCCCATGAAACCATGATAATTCGATTAGGAATACTATAAATATCACGACCCAAGCGTACACCTTGGACGTGGCTGGCACTTGAGAACCATTGTTAGTTCCCAAGCGAACCATCATCCTGTCTAACTATCAACGGAAGACTAACTGAAACATACAAATCTTAAAGTTGAATGCAACTCATTGAAATAAGGCTCAACTAAATTATAAGATATTCAACTCAGTTAAATAAGACTTAACTCAATAATTTGATACACGACTGTTGGTACTTAAACTCCGAATACTGAACTCTAGATACTCAAATATGGATACTTTACTCAATATAAAGCAGCAATAAGAGATAAAATACATGGAAAACTTTTAATAGTAGAAAACAAATCAATGTATTAAAGAAGACAATATTATCACTCTCTATGCAAGGATACAATATAAAATCTTTTTGTATATGAAAATATAAGTAAACTCTTTGTATATAAAAACACAATTATCTCTGTAGGAGTATTTTTAACCGACAACCATCACTTATGTGCTATGTGATGATACATCATTTGACCTCATGCTGCCAGAACCATCCATACCTTACTAGGGGTATATAACCTACTAATAAGTGGATCCACTAGTCTATGCTAAAAAGCATTGAGGAATCCTCTAAAAAGTATGACCCTTTTTATCCACGATGGTACCATGGTTTATGGGGGTTATGATTTGTCTGAGCTCTCCCCCATAATAGTTTTCAAACTACTCCCAAAATATAACTAGCTAATATGTTTAAAAACATATCTCTTTTTCTGGTTTGAGATAATTAGTCAAAAAGAATCCGAAAGGCTTTTAGGAAATTCGTGTTTCCTCTCTTGCTAAGATATGAAAGCATTTATGCATTACTATAAAACTAGCTCAAAGGTTTTGTTGGAAATCAACGTTTTCTTTCTTTTTTAAATGTGAAACCTTTTATCTTTGAGAATATATAGTTCGCACATACTTGTTTTTAGAAATGAACTTCAGTTTTTACTCCTTACTAAATTCAAAATTCAAGTCTTAAAACAAGTTTAAAGAATTTGCAAAAGATTTCTTAAAATAGAGTTCATGCCAAATTATGGGCGTGAACGACTCAATTAAAGGTTTTTAAAACCATATATAGAATTCAATACTAGGGAATCAAAAACTTCAATGATACTAGTCATTTCAAAAATGCTCAATTCAGAGGGTTCATGCTAAATTATGAGCATGAATCAGTCAACTCAAGGACTCAAAGATATTTCTAATCTTAAAAGGATTATGAACTCAATACTTGGAACTTGAAAATACTGCTCCGCTCAAAGATACTCAATTTATGGAGTTCATGCAGAATTTATGGGCATGAACGACTCGATTAGAGAGTCGACATAACAACATAAAAATCATGTATACAACTCTTCCCATTCTTATACTTAATTTTTCAAAACTTAGTTTGAATCGATAACTGATCTCAAATGATTCACAATTGAACTCCAAAGATTTCTTGATTTCTACTCTTAACTGTAAATTATGAATTCAAGAGTTATGGTCCATAATATGAAGGATCTTTTGATGATAATGTAGACTCACGAATACATTTTCTTAATTCTCACACTCACTTGCTTGAGTCTTGAAACAAGTTATTAGATATTGTAGAAGATTCCTAAAAGAGATTCAAAGAGACTTTCTAAAAAATGTTGGAAAGAACTCTCAAGACTTAATTTTTAACTCTACCTTTAATTTGAATTAGGAACTAAAGGGTATTACCGTGTTATCAATGATTTCTAGGTGTTCAGAAGTAGGTTAAAGTGTTTAGAATTGATAGGACTTGAAGGTACCATTTTAAAGCACTCAAACGGGTCAAACAATGGAGAAGGGGTGTGGGTAGGTGACCTTGGCGCACTAAGTGAATAGGAATGACAAAATCTTCCTACAAAGGAGTGGTTGGGACGCATTGGATGGTGTCGGTCTCCAAGCCACAACCCACAAAACCCCAACGACTTTTGTTTGCTCAGTTCGTCACCCTAACCCGCCTAGAATTTAACGGTTTATTCCTCAACCCACAAAACACAAAGAAAATAGGATTTAAAATGAAATTAAAGAACAGTTAACAAGAAATTAAATCTTTCAATCTTCATGGAGCAGTTTGAAAGTGAAAAATATGTTTTGCTTGTGGGTGAACGAACCCAACACTGCCAAAACTTACACAACTCTTACTGATCAAACCCATGGAAAAAATCCGCAACAAATTTCAAGAACCGGCGAGAACGCCAGAATCATTGCCGCGTTGCTCACGCTGGTTCGTAGGTATTCTTCTTGTTCTTGACCTCAAACTTAAACACTAGGACGTATATTAGGATTATAAAACTTAACTAATCGATGATGACACTAAAACATACTTAAAAATGAATAAATCTTGGGGTAAGACAAAGACAAAAATACCCCTCATTTTCGGTTTTATTTTCATTTAACTGGACACTGGACCTTTCAAAAGGGAATATCTCACTCATCCGACCTTCAAACATATAAAACTTGGTGGAGTTAAAAGTATAATTCTAAGGTCTTTCATTGCCTATTTTGTAGCCCACACAACTCATCTTGTAATAACAGTAATGGTCGTTTGAACTTGACCTAAAACTCATAACTTAAGCATAACTTGCAACATTTCAGATTTTTCTATTTCAAATTAAGTTCTTTTTGGAACTAAAGTTTCTACATATAGCGACCTGAACTTAACACTCAAGAAATTTTAAATCCCTCGATAAAATATTACTCACAAGAAATGATGGTTCGAGTCTTAGTTCAAAACAACTAAATCACAACCAATATCTAAGGTTTTAGATACTCTAGGTCTAAACAAGACATAGAGAATAAAGAATCTAACTTAATTCTATGGACCTAATGGGTAAAAGGAACCTACTAATAAATTCCCACACACATAGTAACGAAATTTACTGAGAAATCCTTCGATTTCGAGTTTGAAACTTTAACCAAATTTATCACGCCATGAGCTACCCTCGAGACGTGGACACGGAACCCAGGAACACAAGTGATCCCAAGCTAACTCTGCTGACATGATTATGAGCATACTAAAGATAATAACCTGATGCGGAAGCTAAATCATATTTAAACTTAAAAGATGGGGAATACCCATATGCTAAAACTGATATAATATGAAGACGAATGAGTTTAATACAATGAAGTTACTGACTCAATACTAAGCTGAAACTAACTATGTCTGAACATAGCCTCTAAACTGGAGTAGAAATGCTAGTACAAGCCCCAGTTTAGTCTAGCAAAAATGAAACTAAATAACTAAAAGACTGAAAAGAAACTCATGACTGTTGTCCTCGGAGAATGAGGACTCACCACCGAATTAGCTAAACTGGAGATCGGGAAATCGATCTATGCGTGATATGGATGCTGAGAACCTGAATTTACATCACCAGAATATGTAGCACGTATGCGTCAGTACTTGAAAGTAATGAGCATGTTGGATAGAGTAAAACTGAAATAAAACATAACTGAACAAGCAGAAAAGAAAGTATAATAATCTGAACATGATATACTGATTTTCTGAGCTAACTGGATCCAATGACCAATTTATAACATGCTGAAACTGAATATACTGATAAATGGTCAATGCAAGAGAGTCTGACTAAACTGCGGGAGCTATTAATAACCGATAAGAAAACCACATGAGCTAAATGTGGATTCCAATGTATACGCCGATCGAGAGGACTGAATATACCCTACAAGAGGTATAAAGGCATGCTGGAGTGATCACTAAACTGATTGCCTACAGAGGGGACTTACAACCTACTTGGCTTGTAGTTTTGGGACTAATTGGGTATATTAAACCCTAGTTAAACTCGGCATTATGCTACTCCCATTGATGTAGTTAACTGATTATGTCTAAATTTTCTTTAAATACTGGATAGATCAAGAAATGAACATCCAAATTGAGAATGCAACACTTAATTTTTTAGTGATGCATCAACTGCATAACTGATATATCTGACCTAGCATGTGTAGTTCAAGAACTAATACAATGCTAGGGTTTGGATTTCATGTGATAATTTGAGTAATAACATGATAATCTGATTTAAAATATATATTTTAACTAAATCAGGATGTTCTGCTGAAATTCTAGGAACCCTAGGTTTAATCATGATAAGAGAATCAAGAACGGGCTGAAAACTAGTGACCCAATAGGTGAAAGGAACCCACTAGTGAAATCTCACATACTTGGTGATGAAATTCACAGAAAAAACACTTACTTTTTTGGGCTGGAACTATTGGAAACTTTTTTTGCGTTCTTAAACTAGGGTTCTTTACATTTTTCTCCTTTCTTGCTTCTAATTTTCTAACTTTTGATTTATGATTTTGAATTAGGTAAGTTCTAGTAATGTTTCTAGGCTTAAAATGTAATGATTTAGGGTCAAAACGACGTATCTTAAGGTCTAAACAAAGTGGGAAAAAACCAAAAGACATCTGGGTAAGTTGTTGTCAGACCAAACGATGGAAAGGACAGACGGTCCGTCGTTTGATCGACGCTTCGTCGATGGGTCCGTAGGTTGTTCATGTTAACATACCTTTACTCAAACGGGCATAATTTTTTACTCGGAGGTCTAATTTTAGCAAGGTTGGTGGATATGGAAAGATAATTCAATTATTTATCTGTGGGTAGGACAAAAGAAACCTAATTCATTTTTTTCTAATAAATATGGTCATTTGAAGTTTACCCAACTACATTTCCCCCTTAACTGTATGCTAATTTCCACCTACGGTCAAACCTACGAACCATGGATCAACTTACGGACCGTGTTGGTCACCTGTGGTCCTTGTCAGACGATGGCTGAAGGGGGTTTCGATCGACGGTCACAGACTACGGACTGTAGTCTGACCTATGGACCGTAAGTCCGTCAATCGATCAAGACTTAGCCAATTTTTTCCGACTGAGTTTTTATAGGAGTCTCTGATCCCATCGACGCTTGTGCATGCCGGACCATGGGTAAGGCTACGGTTCGTCGATGGCCACGTTTATTGCACCTGTAAATTTTTCTTATAAACCTATTTTTTTTTAAATACGGGGTGTTACATTATCTCTCCCTTGGGAACATTCATCCCTGAATGAAGACTAAACTAGCTGGAATAGAGGGAGAACTGCAAACCCTACTACTAAACATTGAGAACTGACCGTCTAACTTAATTGAGTTCCAAAGACATGCAAATACGCTTAAAATGCAAGTACAAACTGAGGGAACATGATTCTAAGACTTAATTCACGCATTAATGACTGGAAAACTGAAGAGAAACTATTACATCAAAATGGAGTGGAATCGGAAGGAAAGAGGTGAGGAAACTTGGCTTTCATGGCTGCTTCTGCTTCTCAAGAAGCTCCCTCTACGGACTGACTCCTCCACAAAACCTTGACAGAAGCGACTTCTTGGTTTCTCAACCTTCTAACCTAACGGTCAACAATATCAACTGGTACATCCTCATAAGGAAGACTATCCTTCACCGCCACACTCTCGAATGGCACTTTAGGGGCTGGGTAACCCACACACTTCTTCAACAGTGAGATGTGGAAGACCGGATGCACTGCTGCAAAGTCTGCTGGTAACTCTAACTCATATGCTACCTTGTCAACCCTTTTCAAGATCTTGTAA
Organism: Solanum habrochaites; assembly: GCA_027704765.1. Classification (NCBI taxonomy): domain Eukaryota; kingdom Viridiplantae; phylum Streptophyta; class Magnoliopsida; order Solanales; family Solanaceae; genus Solanum; species Solanum habrochaites. Next base: position 15,038,702 of record JAKWJA010002493.1, read on the forward strand.
AGGCCTACATATCTAGGACCGATCTTCCCTTTCTTTATAAATCTCTTCACCCCTTTCAGAGGTGAGACTTTTATAAAAACTCAATCATCAACTTAGAAATCTAGTTCCCTTTTCCTTAGAACTGCATAAGATTACTGATGACTCTGGACTGCCTTAAGTCTATCTTTAATAAGTTACACTTTCTCCATAGCATCAAAGAATGAATATAGGCCTATAAAGCTGCTTCACCTACTTCAAACCAAAAGATAGGAGATCTACATCTACGTCCATATGAAGCCTTATAAGGGGCCATCTGAATGCTGGAATGGTAGATATTATTGTAGGCCAATTAAATAAGAGGAAGGTGATCATCCCGAACTACCTTTGAAATTGATCATGGAAGCCCTCAACATTTCCTCTAGGGTTTGAATTGTACGCTCTGCTTGTCCATCAATCTGCGGATGAAATGTTTTGCTAAGGTTAACTTGAGTACCAAAACCCTTCTGAAATGACTTCCCAAAATGAAATTAAATTGAGGACCTCTATCTGAGTTGATGGACAAAGGAACCCCATGTAACCTCACAATCTCATTGATGTAAAGCTTGGTATAGTCTTTTGCTGAATCTGTAGTCTTGACTACTAATAAGCGAAAAGATTTAGTCATCCTATCAACTATCACCAAAATAGAGTCATGTTGTCTGCGAGTACACGGTGATCTTGTGATGAAGTCCATATTGATCACATTCCACTTCCAAGTAGGAATATCGATCTCTTGAGTCATACCCCCTGGGTTATGATGTTCTACCTTGACTTGATTGAAATTGGGGTACTTACTCACAAAATCTGCCATCCCTCTTCATGCCATTCCACCAATAGACTTCCTGCAGATCGCGGTACATCATAGTAGCACCTGGATGAATAGAATACTTGGAGTTAAGGGCTTCTAAAAGAATATGTTGTCTCAACTCGCCCACATCAGGAACACACAATCTACACTTGTAGTGAAGTACACCATCTCCCCCTTGGGCGAAAACCTCCACTCTCTGATTATGGACTGTACCCTTATGTTCAAGCAAGATTGGATCACTGTCTTTCTTTTCCTTAACCTCCAATACAAAAGAAGATTCTGCCCTATTATGAACTGTTACACCATTTTCTAATATGCTCATAAGGAAAACTCCCAAGGGACCATGTCTGTGAGCATCCTTCACTATCTCCTTCCTTTCATACTCAACATGGGCTACACTATCCATAGACAATGCAATAAGAGTATCTGCTACTACATTCGCCTTACAAGGATGGTAATGCACACTCATATCATAATCCTTAAGGAACTCAAGCCATCTCCTCTACTGAAGATTCAACTCTTTCTGGGTGAACACATACTAAAGGCTATTATGGTCAGTGAACACATCTACATGAACATCATACATGTAGTGTCTCCAGATCTTGAGTGAAAACACCACATACATGAGTTGTATAATTCTTCTCATGCACCTTAAGTTATCTCGAAGCATAAGCTATAACCTAATCACGTTACATCAACACACAACTAAGGAAAACTCTTGATGAATCAAAATAGATCACATAACCATCTGAACCCTCTTGTAGAGTCAAGACAGGAGCTGTAGTCAATCTAGTTTTCAATTCTGCAAAGCTTTTATCACAATCATCTGACCATTGGAACTTGACCATCTTCTGAGTCAAGCTAGTCAATGGGGTGAGACTATTGATGAAAATAATTCCACGAACCTTTTGTAATAACCCACTAGACTTAGGAAACTTTTGATATCTGTAGAACAGGTAGGTCTGGTCCACTTTTTCAGTGTTTTTATCTTATGCGAATCCACTCAGATCCCTTCGCTAGATACAATGTGACCAAGAAAACAAATGATTGCAACCAGAACTCACATTTAATAAACTTAGCGAATAACTAGCTATCCTTGAGAGTTTGCAAAACAACTCTCAAATGACTTGTATGTTCTTCCTCACTCCAAGAGTATATGAGGATATCATCAGTAAAGACGATAACGAACAAGTCCAAGTACTGTTTGAACACTCTGTTCATAAAATCCATGAGATTTTCATGAGAACTAGTTATTCCAAATGACATAACTACAAATTCATAATGACCATATCGAGTTTTGAAGGCTATTTTCGAAATGTCACTATCTCTGACTCTGAGCTAATGATAACCTGATCTTAGATCTATTTTTGAGAAATGGCTATCACCCTGAAGTTGGTCAAACAATTCATTAATCATTGGGATATGATACTTATTCTTGATTGTGACCTTGTTCAACTATTTATAGTAAATGCACATTCTTAGAGAAACAACTTTCTTATTTACAAACAACACTGGTGCACCCCATGGTGAAATACTAGGTCTGATAAAGCCCTTATCTAGAAGATCTTTCAACTGCTCTTTCAATTCCTTAAGATATGCTGGAGCCATTACGTAATATGAAATATAAATAGGCTAGGTATATTGAATGATATCAATTCCAAAGTTGATTTTCCTTTTGCGAAGGACTCCAAGAAGATCTTCTGGAAACTCACAAACTAGTGGAAGTGACTCAAGAGTTGGGTTTCACGGCTAGAATCGTTAACCCAAACTAGATGATAGAGATAACCCTTAGATATCATCTTTGTTCGCTGAAGGTGAGAAATAAATCGACCCGTAGGTGCTAAGCTACTACACTTCCATTCTACGATTGGTTTGTCTCGAAACTGAAAAACGAACAATCCTAAATCTACAATTGACTGAGGCATAATATGAATGTATCCAATCCATGCCTACAATTATATCAAAGTCTACCATTTCTAACTCTACTAGATCTGCTGAGGTGACTTTCTAAGAGACTGTGACAGGGCAATTTCTGTATACCCATCTAGCTATAACTGGGTCATCGACTAGAGTAGAGACTGAAAAAGGTTCAGAGAGTGTTTCTGGACAGACACTGAATTGTACTGCTATGTAAGGAGTTACAGAAGAAAGATTATCCCTTGGATATAACAATGCATTAACATCAAGGTCAAATACTCATAATGTACCAGTGACTACATAAGGAGGACCTTCCTGATCCTAGCGAGCCTTAAGAGCATACAACGTGTTCTGGCGCTGACCTCCACCTATACCAGATTAGTAACCATGCTGAGTTAGGCGACTTGCTGGTGCTGCTGAAGTCGTAGACTGAGCTCTGCCATTTCCACCTCCTTGACCTTGTCTAGAAGGACAATCCCTCAACATGTGAACAGACTTAGTGCACCCAAAATATCCTTCTTTTCCTGCGCGACAGTCGCGCGTATGGTTCTTATCACACTTAGGGAAAGTGGGGTATGTCTTGGTGCCTGAAACACTTCCCTCAGACTTTGAGCCTGGTGCTCTACCCTTATGGTCATACCTATTTTTGGAGGATGGAACAATAGATGATGAAGGGAACGGGGCTGAAAGCTTCTGCTGACTCTCCGAGCGATTTCCACCACCCTATTTCTGCTGCGAATAGTCATAGTTCCCTTCTTATTCTCCTTAGCATGTTCTCTAAGCTTATCACCCTCAACCTACGAGCATGAGTCATAAGCCTAGAGATGTTCATATCTCCAAGTAATATAGCATTTTTGCACTCAGTTTTTTCCAAATCTTACACTTCATACATGAAATTATTCATTTGAGCCCTGGAGTCAGCCCATGTGAGGAGAATACCTGGAGAGTTGATTAAACTTCAGTGCATACTCTTGGACTTTTATGTTACCTTGCTTCAAGTTCATGAATTCCTAAGCTTTTGCCTCTCTCAACTCTTTTGGAAAAAAACTGTCGAGAAAAGTCCACTAAAGTAATCCCAAGTGATAGGAGCTGCATTTTCACCCCTACTCTCCTTCCATTGAGTGTACCAGATATAAGGCACATCTTTCAACGTGTATGATTCCAACTCAACCTGATCATTCCCAATGACTTGCATTACCTCTAAGATCTTATTGATCTCATCCATGAAATTTTTAGGATCCTCATTAGTCTATAATCCTAAGAACTCAGGCGGATTCATCCTAAAAAAGTCACAGACCCTTGCTGTTGCTGATCCACCATTTTCATTCACAAAAGCATGACCTCGATTGTTCTGGTTGGTCATACTCTAAGCCAACATTTATATGGAATTATTCATTGGGAGTATCATAATACCAAGTTGGACTCAGGTTCAGCGTACGCAAATGGTCCCAGAACTACAAGCCAAGTAGGTTGTAATCCTCTCTGTGTGCATCAGTTTAGTGATCATGCCAGCATGCCTTTATACATCTGGCAGGGTATATTGGGTCCTCCCTATGGGGCGTATACATCGGACTCAACATTTATCTCATGTGGCTTTATTATCGGTTATTAGTAACTCCCACAGTTCAATTATAGTTTCTTGTATTGACCATATTTACAGATCAGATAGTATTCAATATATATAACATTCTGATTATTATACTTATTTTTGTACTTTTTTAGTTATGTTTTCTTTCAACTTTACTCTATCCTACATGTTTAGTACCTTCAAGACTGACGCTTACATAGGCTATATATTCTCGTGATGTAGGTTAATGTTCTTAGCATCCAGATCGCGCGAAGATCGATTTCCGATCTCCAGTTCAGCAGATTCAGTGGTGAGTCCTCATTCTCCGAGGATAATAGTAATGAGTTCCTATTCAATATTAGTCATTTAAATTCAGTTTTTGATAGACTTAGCTGGAACTTGTCCAAGCATTTCTAGTCAGTTTAGAGGTTATTTTAACAGATAGCTAGTTTTTGCTTCGCATTGGGTTAATTTTTTTTGGTATTAAACTCAACTGTTTTCAATCATTTCATTTATATTATATGGGTATTCATCATGTTTTCATTATAAGTATGATTTAGCTTATGCATCAGTTTATATTCTTTAGTATGCTCATGATTAATGCCAACAGGGTTAGATTGGGATTACTTGTGGTCTTAGGTCCCCTGTCCACATCTCGGGGGTAGCTCGGGGCCTGACATAAAATAAGGTGGAACTTTCTCAAATTAATTATTAATAACAAGAATGAATGAACACCACAAGTAAAGGATATTACAATTATCCATCAACTTTTTCCTAGTCCCGAAATGCCCGATAAAGTCTAAAGCATGGATTCGAAGTAATCTAGAATAATTAAATAGGTACCCTCCCCGAATTAACACAAAACAACATGCTTTCACTTAGCAAGTTTAATCTAAAGAATAAAAAAATGTAGCCTACCTTTAGGTTGAACTCGCGCTCTCCAAATCACGTGTCTACAGCTTTTCCCCTCCTAACTACCTCCGAATGTAGTCATAATATCAATTATAGAATTATAATGTTAATATAATTGTTAAGACACTAAAATAACATAAAATAAACATGGACCAAAATTCGAGTCAAAATAAGAAATATGGGACTCACACTAAAATTTCTGAAATTGAACACAATTAGAGGCTAAAAATGAAGAAAATAACATGAAGCAAGAACACCATAAAATACGAAGGAAAGAGTCGGAAAACCCCTGTAGGATCAAAATTAGCTCAAACAAAGGCTCCCAATGCTTCCAAAACACTCTAACATGTAGCACAAGTTGCCTTTTCAGACCAAGCATTAAATCACATGAATCGAAGTCCCACTACTCGCATAATTGAATTTTAAAAGTTGGAGTGTGAGCTAATTATGTCCACTCTTTAGACTTGTGCATGTGTCGTAAAAGTAACCACTAGTACAACTAAAATTATTGGGCAAGAGAGGAGGGCCTCTCTGCACCAAGACAATGGATTCATTAGCATATGTAGCTTAAGAGATGCCAGCGCTGCTTAAGCATGATGATCTCTAAAGTGAAGCCATTACTGCTAAAGTGATGCCTATCTTAAGCGATCCAAGACCTCTAAAGTGGTTACTGCCTGGATTTCCTAGCCCAGTAAACCAATCTTTGGATTCTTAAGTGAAGGTCGCTGAAATGACACCATGGACGCAAAAAACAGGGTCACCGACAACAGTCACTCAAAGATTTAGTAAGTCAATCAGACTGTTCTCGTTATCCTTCTAAATTAAACATTCCAGATTCAATGGTGTAGTGAAACATTCATCCAAGGTCGTCTCAACAATAAGGGGGTCCCACAACAAACTCTAATTTTTAGACAAATTGCATAAAAAAATCCTTAAGATATGCATGAATGGTTATTCTAGACAACACTCGACATTCTTGAGCTAACCATATTGACACATCCAAGTACATTTATGAAGAATGTTATTGAATTAAAACTCAAGCCAAAGCTTTAAAGTTAAAACATCGAATGACACAAACTCGTATTAAAAGACTCAATGTTTTGCCAACCTTGCCATTAGCCCAAAATTACTCTTTCGGACTGATGGAACCATTAGAATGTATCCTAAGGTTGCATTCCTAACTTTCAAAAAAATCAACCGTTCAAAGTTTAAAAATTTCCAAAGCAGGGAAACTTGCCTAAAAATAAAACAAATGACAAGGTGACTGAACCATCAGCCCCAATTAGTCATTAATGATTGATAGTATCTATAACAACACTCTAAACGATAAAGGGAATACATTTACCTAGAAATTACCAGGAAGATAATTACAACATCTACTACTAAGAAGGACTTTGATCCACAATAGTAAGAATTAAAAAGTTCCAACAGGCTAAAAAAGGTGGGAAACTACTTTGGCATCTAGTACTCAGTCTAAGTAGCATCATCAATATGATGATGCCTCAAATAAACCTTTACCACATTAATGGCTTTCGAATGCAACCGCCGCACATATCTGGATAGTATAGCAACAAGCTTATTCATCAAGTTCAAACAATCATCCAACTTAATTGCATCATATTGAAGCACATCATAATCATCAATAACATACCTGCATAGCTTTGAAACATGAAAAACTGGGTGAATAGGTGAAAATATTAGAGTTAGGGACAACATATAAGCAACATCACCAATTGTCCGAAGGTTCTTAAATGCCTATTATATCTGGTCTAAGCTTACCCCACCAAACAAATATTATCACGCTATTCATGGGAGATACACAGTGGAATACCCAATTACCGACTACAAACTTCAAAAGTCCATGTTTATGATCGATATAAGTCTACTGCCTACTCTAAGCTGTCTTGAGACTATCCTCAAACACCTACACCTGTTATATGGCCTCCTAAAGAAATCAATACCTTATAGCCTAGGATATTTATTATCAAACCAATAAATCATAGAGGGATAACACCTAACATATAAGACCTCAAATAGGGCAATATTAAAAATAGAGTAATAATTGTTGTTGCACACACATTATCCACTAAAAGTAATAATTGATCCCAATGACCTCCAAAATTCAAAAATAGACTCATAATATATCCTTAAAAACATGAATAGTACGCTCCGACTGCTCATAGGTCTACATGTGGAATGTTGTACCAAGGTAAACTCGAGTGCCCAAATCCTCCTAAAATGTCCTCCTAAATTTAGACATGAACTAATAACCTTGATCTGGGATAATATAAACATCACCACATGAAGAAAAATCACCAGTTCGGTTCTGTTGGGTTAGAGTTTTAGCCCAACATGTATTTTAAGGAATATCTGGAGTTTTGATGTGATCTTAAGGATTCTCCTCGAGTTATATGGTGGAATTTTTCAATCTAGAGGGTATATGAGGGCCTGGTGTAGCATGTGGACATAATATTCTTTTTTTAAAGGTTGTGACTATTCTATTACTTTCTTGGATGAAAGTCATTTTAATAATGGATTTTGTAATGACCCTCAATTTCATTTCCTTCACTTTTTAATCTTTTAAGAACTTAGCGTTTCATGTAGTTTCCCCAAGTCATTTATGACTTATTGGGAGTGTCTGTTTAGTCATTGGGTCATTCTTTTTATTTTTGTTTAAATTTTCGTGTTTTTTCAGCCTTTGAAACTTGAACCTTTGACTTTGGTAAAGATTTAAGGAAGAAGGCATCCGAATGCAATTTTAATAGTTCCATGACCTTTAGAGGGGCTATTTTAAGCCATGGGCATGGTTTATTCATGTCCGGAGGCTCTTGGTGTGAGATTATGTTATTAAATGATTTAATTTGGAAGCTTTGATCAAAGTTTGACTTCGATAAATGCTCGTGGTAGACATGCTTAGATGAGAATTTTGTTAGGGTTCGCTCCAAAATATTGAGTTTAGCCTAGATTAACCTTTTTTGTGGTTCCCGACCTTTTAGTCTCATTTTGAGCTTTTTTTTTAGATTTTAGTTTCAAATGGAGATTGAGTGCCCCACTTTTTATCGATATGACCTTGTATTAATATTTTGATGGTTTCATGTGTTTGGAATGCCGAATTTAGTGGGGTTGTATAGCTATTTTATTTTCTATGGGTCCCGAACAAATCTTGAGAGTTTGTTCGGAGACATTGCAAAAAAATAGAATCCGGTGTTGCTGGTGCAAACTTTTAGCGACCTATATTATCTTTGAGGAACCAAAATATTTTTTATTTAAATTGGGAGTCCTGGGTTAGTGCACCTACAGTGTGCCAAAAATGTGCATTAGACAAAATGGTTTGGCACGGTGTGCCCCGAACGCACTCGGATAAGCATTTTTCACCCAATTTTCATAGTTTAGCCCTTTTATATCCTTCAAAGGTGCATTAACACCTTCTAATGGTTCTATTTACTTCAAATAGTCTCTAAACACCTAGAAATCATTGAACATAAAATCATAACCTTGAATACATAATCCAATTGATGGAAAGTTAAGATCAAAGTCAAACAAGTTAAGAGTCAAGTATAAAGTTAAGAAGTAAGTCAAAGAAAAGTTCTTAAAGGTTTTCAAGAGACTTTATTAAATGTTTTTAACTTCGTTTTAATGATCAAGTTTCAAGCTAAAGTGAAGCGTAAAAGTTGATGTCTTTCCTTCAAAGAAATATAGGGGAACTAAGTATTCCCAAAGAATTCATTAATACTCTAGTTTTCAAGTTAAGCAAAAAACAAAGAGTTGAGTTCATTTCTAAAAAGTTATAAGGGAACTAAGTATTCACTGAAATCTTATGTGTTTTCACATTTAAGTTAAGGGGAAACTATGATTTCCAAAAGAGATTTGAACAAGAAAAGGGAACATTGATTCCAACAGAGGTTTTATTTAGAGCTAAGTGTTGAGCAATTATCTCAACCCAAAGGAAGGGAGTTTTTTTTAAAAGCATGAGCTTAAGTATATTTTGGGAGTAGAATTGAGCACCGATGTAGGGATGAAAATTCATATTAACTAAAGTCTACATGTAAACCATGTATCCATCATGGGAGTTAACAAGTCATACTTTTTAGGTGATCAACTAAAATAAGATAGTGGTTCAACTGAGTTAAGGAGTTCTATGCGACGGAAAACTATAGGACAATTTTGGCAGCGTGAGCATGACGTTGTATCACCACTTACGCTCATAATGGTAGTTGTAACTTAGAGAATCTCCCACAGAAACTATATTACTTTCATATATAAGAAGTTAAGTTGAGTTTGTTATTGCATATATATATATATATAATGCTAGTATATCTCTCTCTCTCTCTATATATATATATATTGATAGGTTTAGATAAAGCATGATCTATTTTTTTAGTTCTAAACTTCCTAAAATTTCTATATGGATTTTTAATATGATAAAAAAAACTTGGTAAAAGTTTAAGCTGATCTAATTTACCTTAGACCCCTAAATTAATTACCAAAAACGAAATAAATTAAAAGGGTAAGTAAAAGACCATACTACCCCTTCAAAATTTGGATTGTCCTTTTCTTATTTCAATAGCCCAACTTCCAAAGGGCGCAAATCACTCATACAAACTTGGAATCGTGCAAATTCGGTGGCGTTGGAAAGATAATTCGAAGATCTTTCCAACCATATCTAGAAGTTTACCTAACTCATCCTAAGCTAGAAGTTGATTAAAAACTAACTTTTTATAACTCAAGTAAATTTCCAAAATTTTAATTATTTCGAAAGATGACTATTTCGAGTTCTTAGATTCTTCTTAGCATATTTTAAATTGTGAGATGTTACATGTCACGACCCGAGCCTACACCCTATACATGGATGGCACTCAAATACTATTGCTGGTCCCCAAGCGAACCCTCATTCTGGCTGACTACAAGAGAAGAATTAATTAAGCATACAAAGCTTTAAATGAGATTAAAATCATGAAACTCAATTACAACGCTTTCACTTAATGAAAAAAGTGAATAAAAATAAGTTATTTAACTCTCCATAAAATAGGCAACTTTAGTCTTTAAAACATTTAATAAATAAATAAATAGTACAGACTACTTAACTAAACTAACTATATATGAAGTCTCTAAATGACAATAATGCAAGTCGGGACAAGTCCCACGACCTGCTGACTAAACTAAAAAATAAATTAAATCCTCTAGAAGCAAAAAGGCACTAACTCTAACTCTTGAGTGTCTTAACGAAGCTCATGTTAATAATCCTGTATACATGTGTCTGTATCATGTGAAGATTCAGGCCAATTGGCTCAGTACGGGGAATGTACAAGCATGTAAGGGGAATTCTACAACATAAAATAACCTTGATGCTTGAATAAAGAGGAAACATACTTACCTCTTTTCAAACTCAGTCAACTCAACTCAAATCAATTTAAGAATAAGATACTCAATTTCAAAGATATGATACTTGACTAAGTGAAGCTCAGACCAACTCAAGATACTCGACTTAAGGTAGTCAACTCGAAATAATGAACTCATGATACTTTACTCAACTCATATCAATATAAAGTAGTTTTAAATAAGTGCTATATGAAGAAAAGTTCTTTAAAAGCATGATTTTAACTTAAGATAATATTATCATAAAAATATACCATGCTCCCTCTCATAGTCTATCTGTGCAATGCATGAATGAAGTCTCATACCTCCAGTCTTACTAAGAAGAACCCCTTCAGGATTCAATAATTTATATTGTGGGAGTTTCTCTAACAGACTACCACCACTATGAGCCTAAGTGGTGATACATCATCTTGCCCACGCTGCTAGAACTGTCATATAGTTTGCGGTGGTATAGAACATCCTCAACCTAGTGGATCAACTGGATAAACTTACATGATCATCTAAAAAGTATGACATGTTAATACTCATGATGTATACATAGTTTACATGGGGACTGGAGTTTTCTGAACTCTCATCCCCACATTGTTGCTCAATACTACTCCCCAAATACATTTTACCTCATACTTCTAATAAAACTTCCTTCCTTTGGGTAAAGATAATATATTGAACCCTTTAGATTTTAAAAAGATCCTTTTTGGAATCAATGTTCCCTTTTCTTGTTCAAAACTCTTTTGGGAAATTCTTACTTTTCCCTTAATTTAATTTGTAAAAATATTCATAAACTCTTAGGGAATACTTAGTTCCCTTATAGCATTTGAGTTATGAACTCAACTCTTCCTCTTTGCCTAACTTGAAACTTAACTCTTAGAGAATTCTTAGTTCCCTTATAGCTTTTGAGAATTTAACTCAACTCTTTGCTCTTTCTTGACTTGAACGTTCAGTCTTTAAAACAAAGTGAAAACATCTGTGAAAGACTTTAGAAACTTTACGTTGAATTGCTTCTTTATTTCTAAACTTGACTCTTAACTTTCCTTGAATTGAACTGTGGATTCAAGGTTCATGATTTCATGTTTATGGATGATTTCATGATTATGAACTTTGAGGGTTCATGCGAAATTATGAACATGAACTACTCAACTCGAGAACTGAAAGATACTCCTTAACTCAAGATTGTTCGACTTATAGGGTTGATGCAGAATTATGGACATGAACAATACGAATAGAAGGTATAAGTAACTAGATGGAACTAATGTATATGACTCTCTCATTCTGTTATTTACTTCCTCAAAGCATAGTTCAATTCAATGACGGATCTCAATGAATTTATAATTGAACTTAAAGGCATTCTTGAACTCTACTCTCTGAACTCTCTCTCGAATGTGAATTATGAATTAAAGAGTTATGGTTAATGATATGAAGGATATAGGTGATATTGTATACTTATGAATAAATTCTCCTCACTCTCATGCTCACTTACTTGAGTCTTGAGACAAGTTACGAGAAGTTGTAGAAGACTCCTGAAAAAGGACTCGCATGGAACCTTTCAAAAGGTTTGGAAGAACTCTCAAAACTTAATCTTAACTTTACCTTGAATTTGTATTATTGTTTCAACGTTATGATTCATGTAATGAATGATTCGAAGTGATTAGAAGTAGTTTAAGGTGTTTACAATCAAAAGGAGTTAAGATACACTTTAAATGAGCTCTAACGAAGCAACCGAGGGCAAACTGAATGGGGCAGGTGACCTTGGGGATATGTGTAGCGAGAGGCGCCAACCCCTATAGGACAGAGAAAGGTTTGGGGCGCTCTAGCAGGCATGCCTTGCCATGCACCAACCCCAAAAATTCTGTCGAGCACTTTTGCTCGTTTTCTCACCCTAACTCGCCTAAACTCGAACATTTTCTTTCCCAATAACTTGTATTCCATTACATAACTTAATTAAACTATCATATACTGAAAAAACACTCAAATTATTCAATTTCATCTCAAAAATTCATCAAAAATCCAACACAACAAGATATTGAATCAACCTCAAAAACATATCAAGAACTCATCAAGAACTCTAATCTTTAAACTTTACGCATCAAATTTTTCTGTAAATATAACATGATTAGCATATGGGTAAACTAACCCAAAACTATGGGAGCTTACATATCTCTTAGGTGTAAGACCCATGGAAATATTCTGCAACAAGACACAAGAATCTGACGAAAGCTTGATCTTCTCCTCTTTTCTCTTCTTTTCGCTTCTTGCCTCTTCCTGAACTCTCAATAAAAACCTAAGAGTATTTTATGATTATGAAAATGAACCTAAAAGGGTTATAACCTTAAAATATGACTAAAACCGAATTAAATCTTATTGGGTGTTAAATGGATCAAAATACCCCTCATTACTTTCGGCTAAGTTTCCTTAACTGGACATCCTAACTTCAAAAGGTCATATCTCACACACGTGAACTCGAAAATTAGCAAACTCAGTGGGTTAGGAAAGATAATTCAAATATTTTTCCTATAGTATCTTGTAGCACACCTAAGTAATTATTTTTTAGGGTATATTGTCATTTGAAGGTGACTCAAAACTCATACATAATTTAACTTTCCAAATTTCAGATTTTTGTTATTTTCAATTTAATTCTTTTTAGAACTCAATGTGCAAAATATTTTGAATTGACCTTAATACTTAATAAAATTTTAATTCCTTGCTCAAATGTCACTCACTATGATTAACGACTGAAGTCTTTGTTCGAAAAAAAATTATGAGTTGTTACATTACAGAATACATAAGAAAATACGCACAACATCAACTATGTCTGACACAAGCCTTCTACTATCATATATGTGGAACAAACCCCTAAATTGTATATAAAGTTTAAACAAAAAAATGGAATTTAGAAATAAAAATCATAATGTCATTGCCCTCGATCCATGAGGAGTCACCTATTCAAGTGTCATGCCCCGAGCTACACCCTGGACATGGCCGACACCCACTTACCATTGCTTGTACAGAGCGAACCCTTAACCTAGCTTACTTAAATGAGCAGAAGACTTAACTCAATTATGAGATAAGAAAATTCTTAGAAGAAATATTTAAAACATAATAGTCTTGCAAAAATGACACTTAAATTCTCATAGCAAAACATTTGCATTTCAACGAAGAGACTCAAACTGACTATCTGACTATCTATGAAGACTCTACAATACTAAGAAGGATGTTGGGACTGAGCCCACAAAATCATAAAAATAAAATAATGTAAAGCAAATAAAATTGTCCTCCAGAATATAAGGAGGCTCACCACTGACTCTGAATGCTCAACTCGATTAACGAGATGTTGGGTGTTGATGTTGGTTACCTTCTTCTTCATCATAATAAGATGCAACACAACTGACATACGAGTATGCGTGTTGGAATGCTAAATAATAACTTAAGCTTGATGAGAATAAGATGAACTTACCTTGGCTCTGCTCAACTCAAGAAGTACTCAACTTAATATATGTATATAAAGAAATTTAAAACACAAGCAATATATATATATAGCTTGTAAAACATGTAAAGAGACTTAGTTGATTAAATAAAATGCAATAGGAACTCTACTTTACATATATATGAAAATAATATAGTTCTGTCGGAGTTTCTCTAACTGACAACCACCACTATGAGCTTAAGTGGTGATACAACGTCTCGCCTATGCTACAAGAAATGTCCTATACTATTTTTCCGCATAGAACATCCTCAACTTAGCGTATCCATTGGCTTAACTTACGTGATCATCTAAAAAGTATGACCTGTTAATACCCATGATAGCTACATGATTTACATGGAGACATGACTTAATATTAACTCTCGTCCCCACATCGGTGCTCAATACTACTCCCAAGATATACTTTAGCTCACGCTTTTAAAATAACCTCTTTCCTCTGGGTTTAGATAATTTTCTCAACTCCTTTTAGCTTTAAAAATCCTCTATGAATAAATTTTCCCTTTTCTTGTTCAAAAGTCTGTTGGGAAATCTTAGTTTCCTCTTAATTAAATGTAGGAAAAATGCACAAGTACCCCTCAACCTATGCCCAATATCTCAGAGACACACTTATACTATACTAAGGTCCTATTACCCCCCTAATCTTATTTTATTAATAATTTTCTACACCTTTTCGGCCTACATGACACTATCTTGGGGGCCTAATGTTGGTTGATTTTTTTTTCAATCTAGTGCCATGTAGGCCGATAAGGGGTAGATAATTACTTATAAAATAAGTTCAGGGCGGTAACAGAACATTAGTATAGTATAAGTGTATCTCTGAGATTTCGGGCATAGCTTGAGGGGGTACTTGCGCATTTTCCCTCAAATGTATAAACTTTCTAGTGAATACTTACTTCCCTTATATCTTTTCAAATATGAACTCAACTCTTCATTCTTTACTTGACTTGAAACTTTTGATCTTAATCAACTCTTTAGGGAATACTTAGTTCCCTTATACTTCTTTGACAGAAATACTTCAAGTCTTACTCTTTCTCTATCTCAAAGCTTGAGACTTAAAATGAAGTTAAAAAGTTTAAATAAGACTCTTGGAAACTATAAGAAATTTTGCTTTAACTTACATCACAAGTTTAGACTTGACTCTTAACTCCTTTGACTTTGATCTTAATTAATTTGAATTTATTATGGATTCAAGGTTTCAATTTGAGTTCTTTCATGATTTATAGGTATTTAGAAATCATTGGAAGTATTTAGAATCATGGAAAGATGTTAGTCCTTGAAAGGACTTAAAAGGGCTAATTCACGAAATCTGTATGAAAAACGTCGGCTCGGGCGTACTGGTGGTGTGCCGCGCCAACCTCAGTTGACTGAGGCTTGGTTCTGGCGCACTGGTGGCGCTCCGCGCCAGGCCTCAGTTAACTGCGGCCAAATTTTAGCACACTGCAGGCACGACGCTCCTGTCCCTACCTAGATGCGTCTGACGAATTTTTCAACTCGTTTTTCATCTCCAAACCCTCCAAATATTCCTAGTTCTCTCACCAAATGCCTAGGACTATTGGTAGTTATCATTACTATCTAATTCAACTTAAAAGTAACCTGGATAAAAAAGAATTCAACCAACAAAGGCAGCCAACAATTCAATAAACAAGAAATTAAAACTTTACTTCAAAAACTTAACTTCTAACATGAAATCAACTCATAAATTGCTGAATTGAAACAAATTGGTGTGTAGGTGAATTAGCCCAACACAAAATGTCCCACATATCTTAATAGGGATCATCCCCAATGAAGTCCACTCAACGATCTTGGTGTCCTTGATGAATTCTTTGTCCTTTTTCCCTTCTTCTTCACATTTTCTCTTTTCTCCTAAGCCCTAAGCGTGAATAACTTTTCTAAAACTGAATTAAGGTTTAGTTTTACCCCTAATATAAACTTAAAACAAATTAGGAAATAGTAGGGTGGAAAGACCACTTTACCCTTACTAAAATTTGTATTGTACTTTCCTCAATCCAATAGTCCAACTTCCGATAGGCATATCCCTCATACGATATCGAAAATTCAAAAGTCTGCCGCGTTGGAAAGGTTGCTCCAATGGATTCCCAAGCATAAAACAACTGACCCTCACTCATTCTGAGCTAGAAGTTATGGACATTTGAAATGTTAGGTTTTATTTGCCCTAAATTTCTTACCATAAATAGGTTTTCCTTTTAGGAAAAGGTTTTGAATTGACTAATCTTTTTATTGTAGGAAAAACGATTTAGGACTATATAAATAGAGGAATGTTCCTTCTAACTTAAGAAGCATTCAAAATGTAGTCTTAATGGCTTTGAGTGTTTTGCTTAGGGGAAGATATTGTAGGTCACAAGCTTGATACATTATCACTTGTGTGAACCTCCCAAGTATTCTGAGTGAATTTTGTTGAGGTGGTTTCCCTATGTATTTTGTACTCTCATATTTATAGTGGATTGTTCATCTCCTTTGTGGACGTAGGTCGATTGACAAAACCACGTTAAATTTCTGTGTCTTTTGGTATATTTCTCATTGTCTTCTTACTTGTGATCTTTCGATGTTTGCTTTGCTAGCTTCCACTTTTACACCTGCTTATTTACAGTCCAAACAAGTGGTATAAGATCAAGATTGAATGATGGAGTCAGGTTTAGTGATTCGATAATGGATGATTGAACCATGTTAGAAGACGTGTTCATCTTAACAGGTGTGGTTCTAGCCGCAACCTTTTTGATACTAATGATGATTTTATTGGAGAAATTGTTTCAGAGAGGTCTCTGTGTTGAGAAATAAATTTTGCAACGGAGATTTTGGAGAAGAGAAACAAGTTGTTGAAGATTAAGTAAAGAAGGTGGACAAATTTATTTTATCAGAAATTCAAGCCAAGGGGGAGATTTATTAGGTTTTATTTGCCTTAAATGTTTTACCATAAATAGGTTTTCCTTTCAGAAAAAGGTTTTGGATTGACTTATTCTTTTCTTGTATGAAAAAGGTTTATGACTCTATAAATATAGGAATGTTCCTTCTAACTTAATCAACATTCACAATGTAGTCTTAATGGCTTTGAGAGTTTTGGTTAGGGGGAGAAATTGTGGGTCACAAGTCTGAGTGAATTTGGTTAAGGTTGTTTCCCTATGTATTTTGTACTCTCATGTTTATAGTGGATTGCTCATCTCCTTTGTGGACATAGGTCGATTGACCGAACCATGTTAAATCTCTATGTCTTTTGGTATATTTCTCGTTGTCTTCTTACTCGTGGTCTTTTGAGGTTTGCTGTGCTATCTTCCGCGTTTAGACCTGCTTATTTTTTGTCCTAACATGAAAGTGACCAAAAATTTCTCCTATTCTTTCAAAAAGTAGCCATTGTTAGTTTCTTTGTTAATCCTATCTATTTCGTCTTACGAGATATTACATCAATTGCAGTAGCGAAGCAATCTTACAAACCATGACTAGTCGGAAGAGTTCCAGATCCTATATTCTTAAACAATATAGGCACAATATGCATCAACACATTTAATGTATATGTCAAATGAACCAACATACCCTTTAATACTGTGATCTTAAACATGTCATGCAGAAAGTTGAAATTAAAATATAGACGAAAAAGGAAAGAGGTAATTATTTTTTAAACATACTATAAAATAATAACTTCATTCTTTTATAAACTGGGAGTATCCGACATGATTTCGAAACAAAAATAAGTCTTTAAATGGGAAAAAACAATGAAATAATAGAACATCCATTATCTCCACATTATCTAAAAGTAAAAGTCATTGAAATTTTTTGAAATATTAAACTTTGAACCCATAAACATAATTAATATGATGATTCTACTGTTGATATTCGGGATTAAGATCTTGAATCTGCCTCCAAACAAAAGTTACACACTAACCATGAGATGCTACAATGAATTTTCCTCTTGGTGATGCGTTTAAGGATACCCTCACTAGTTCATACAAAATCAATACCTCAGCTATATCAAGTTCACCAGAAGTTTGAATAATCATCCTTGAAAGTGAAGGCGAATATGCCAATATGAGCTTTAAAAAATGTGTTCAAATTGTGTCCACTCAAACTTTGTTAGTTTCGCAAATTCAATATTCTCAAATTGTTTGTCAAAACAATTTTGATCTTCCAAAATAATTTGTAACGTCGTGTATGTTTCTTCACTCAAGGTGTTGACAACTATAGAAATTCATATGGTGCAAACAGATGAGAAAAAAAAGGGTAGTAATTTTATGAATTTCATTACCATGCATTACTTGTAGAATTTTTTTTTAATTTGTATAATGACACTTATGGTGTATAAAATTTATTACATTGTCGGTACGTGTATATGTGTTAAACTTTGTAAAGTGTTTAACTTATATACAACGTACATATAAAAAAAATTCTCCATCAAATAACTAAAAGAGTGTTTATTGGTAACAAAGTTAAATTGATAATATTAAAAATAAGATAGATTACATACACAACACGTAAAGGTTACCTACTATCGGTGTATATATAACTTAAACTTGAATTTAATTTATTGAAGGTGCGAAAACATTACATCTATCTCCAGAAAGTGCAAGTCGGGAAAACATCGAATCAAAGAAAGAGCACCAGAGACTTGGTTTGGATCCAAAAACGTCACAGAAGGTTTGCTCCAAATGGTATCTGGGGTTTTGGGTGAAACCTTTTTGGAATAATTTCTGCAGCTAAATGCTTAGTAAAAGAAAACAAAAAGGCAAAAAAACATTAATGGTTAAGTATATATGAGAAGCATAGCAAAATTTATTCAAAAATTTTAATAACGAATATTAAAAATTATGTTTGATCAAATTTTATACTAACCGACGATGAATTACTCAAAAAAAGCCTTGTTCAGGTACAACAACAAATAATGAAGACGCGACACTGTGATGAGCATCTTTTTCTTTGGAAGTTTTTTTATTTTCACAGACTTGTAATACCATGAACAACTCCCTAACTTTTGGACGAAGTTTTCCACAAAAATTTGCGGGAATGTCAGCTTATCAGAATATCAATAACCTGTCATAGGGACATGTGTGAGGAAATTGAACGCATTGCATGCCAATGAACGTTAAGGATAAAGGATGAAAGAATGGGGTATTCTTAGACTAATTGCTTGTTTGGGAAAACAAAATTTGATGAATCAATGTCAATGTAAGGATATTTGGCGAATAATAATGCTCTGGGAGAGAGTGGTAATCTAACCATGAAAATGGTGACATCTAAGATGTGAGAGTTGGACAAGCAAAAAAACCTCCACTCACTCAACACCTCAACAACCCCCCCAATCCTTCTAATACTTCGCCTTAACCCTTCGTACAATAAGGCAATGTATAACAGCTTGCGGTTTTTTGTCCTTTTTCAGGTAAAGTTTCTGACACGTTTACTGGTTACACATAACAACAATAGTCAACGCCCATTATGCATTGCAAGATTTTTAGCAAATCAAGAAACAAATTTGACTATTAATCTAATATGTACAACGAGAATATTGTCAATCATGTACTAAAATTATATTCACCAACCAGTAGTAACACATAACACTTTCAACAGGAACTCCTATCTAGAAACTACAATTTTGGATGCCTAGCCCAGAGAAAGGTTTCCATATATTCGACCAACAGTGTCTTTCCAATTCTAGAAAATGGACTGTATTGAATATTTCATAGATGGGATATGTGTGGGCCAATAAGAGATGATTTAGTCTATCTGATTTTCGTCAATGATCAACTTCTTTACCGCGATAGTCATGTTCACCATTCGATCATTAAACCGACCCAGCTACTCAAGTTAAACTTTAGGCTATATTTATATGAAATAACAAATATATTTCAAAGATGTAGTTAAAGGTCTTCAAAAAATTTTAGTTCCTAATAGGATCGTTATTATATTCAGAAGAAAAAATACAAAAATGTCAGGAACTTTTCTCATTAGAGAATTTGTGTATATGTATTGAAGAAAATCACAAAGAATTGGTACCTCTTTATTCGGATCAAAAATTTAGAGGACACATTTTTTTAATGTTCTGCATTTTTAATTAACAGATGATACTAACCCCCCGCTTGATTAGATCCTCATGATTTCAAAAAGCAGAACAATGTTTATATTTAATCTGGAAATGAAATCCAAGACTTAATTTATAAACTAAGAATTCATCAATTACACCACGAGATTTAAATTAAAGTATTGTACAAAAAATCTATTAATTTATAGGAATTCTTTTTATTTTGATTCTTATAGATGCAACCAAAAAATTAATAAAAACCATCAAAGAAGAATTAGAATTTATTAAACTAGATAAAACTTGGAAAATCATTTCTGAAAAATTCAAAAACAGCGAAAAAAATCAGTGAATGAAAGATAAAAAGAAATGCGTAAGGAGATTGTACAAATTTCAATAAATTATACATCAAGAATTTTCTTGCACAAGGGAGGGGAAGTACCTTAGTTGTTTGGCCATTTTAATGTGTAAGAGGACAATAGTTGTCAAAAATATATCACACTCATGTCTTGTTAAAAACAAATATAATAAAATGGCCCCCATTGAAATAGATTACATATACTTTGACTTATAATCCTTTTTAAAAAAGATTTGTGTCAAGAAATTAATTTATGAATCCCCCACATAATAACGTAGATAACTTTTTTTCGATTCAAAAATAGATTAGTTTCTATTAAGGTTAAATATAAAAAGATATTCTTGAATATTTAGGGTCTTTATTTTGACAAACCATCAGGCTTAACTTGGAGAATATTTATTACATTACCATTTTACGTAAATTTGTCGTTTGGATAGTTATTATCACAGATTCTTTAAGAACATATATTTACCAAACATTTATGATCAGCATAAGGATAGATAGTCATGTTAAATCGGGTGCTTAGCCAAATATAATATTAGAATATTTTATGATCCAAACTCTGAAAGACCGTGACAACATTTCACTAACCTTCAGTTAGGTAAATCAATTTTATTCGATATACTAGATATTAATCATATCGAAATAACCAAAATAGCGGAAACAGTCATAACTTAGTTTCATATATTATTATTAAATTAGTGAAAAACACCAATTTACTAGAAGAGGAGGTTCGAAGAAAAATACAACTTTTTAAAGTTGAAATACACTATTTGAAATGCTAAAGGACTAACAAGTAAGGGATATAAAAGAATTCAGAGTTGACTTTGTGTCATATTTGATAGGATAACTGTATTACGTGATGTTGACGTTTTGTAACAGGATCTGTATTATAAATTTAGATCTATTTGCACTTTTTCGTTTTCTGGATGAGTTGACGGGTGTGGGTGATGAATTTGGAAACAGGGAATTTGCACTTTTCGTTGTCTTTGTCCATGGTTGCAATCTAGATTTTATTCATAAGAAGAATTGTATACGATTTTACTGTAACACAAAATTCATTAATTTAAATTAGACCTAAAGAATTAGAAAGAACCATTTTTGGAAAGAATGAGGGAACGAATGACAGTCTGAATGAATGGGGGGATAAGTCATGTTTTTTAGTATGAGTTTGGGTCAACTTCAAACGATCATACTCTTTAGTTACAGGATTATTGAGGTAGTAATAAGATGTCACACGACAGGTCCCGAGTAGATAATTTTTGATTCGTTATGAGGAGATATGCCGTTTTGAAGTTGGGTGCTAGATAAGGGATTTGTGTGCATTGTTTGTATTTGAGTGAGATAATTGCCTCAACTCTTTGAGTTTAATAAAGTATCCTTTTGCAACAAGGGTCCCCTTTTTATTTCAAAAAAACTACTTTTGGAACTCTTAAGTTCTCTTGAGTAAAGGTAAAAAAAAAAACATATTAACTTACCTAAGGAATACTTAGTGATAGTTGTTGGCCAAACAACTATTCTTTTACTATATCCACTTAAACTACATCCTTAAGGATGTTTCTAGCAGAACAGAAAACTTCCTTTAACCATACCCCAAAACTAAATTTACATCATTATAGTATCATTATTACCTAAAACATTAATTCAAGTATTTTACAGGAGCAATTTTATCATTTCTACTTGGAATTTCTCGTTATAAAACTATCCGATATATCCACCAACATTAATCGTCCTTCCTAATTATTATTCTTAGATATGCAGAATATATAGGACATTTTTTTTGTAATTGAGTTCAAAATTAGCAATCTTTTAATTTGATCGTTTGTTCATGTACGTTTCATTTAAAAATAGTAGCAGTATAATATTGTTTTTATCAATGATTGCTATAACATACATTGTTAAGACTTACACTTCTAGAATGAAAAATCAAATACGAGAATATTTAATATTCCGGTCGCTTCCATATTCAATTAACTCTAAAAAAAATATATTGATTTAATTGGGTAAGAAAAAAGATACAAATATTAATCTCCAGCTTTTTGCCGTTTACGAAAAAGCTAAATTATAACGTCCACATTCCAATTTTTTTTAGTTTCCATAAGCAAACATGTCTAAGTTTTTATATTCTTTCGAAGAGAACTTCTTGTTAGCAAGTAATGAAATAATGCCAAAATAACTTTTGTTGATAGTCACGTTAATGCTAATGTTTTCGTAAGAGAATCCAGTAGTTTTTGACGACAAATCTAACAAAAGGATGAACATTGTTTATTACAAAATACCATAAAGTATGTTTTATCTAAAAATGATATCGTACATGATAGAATTTAACGTTTGGGGGTATAGTTAAGGTTGTGTTCATTATACTAGAATTGATACTTAAGGATTGCTAATTTTAAGTTTTGGGGTATGTTAAAGGATGTTGTTAGCAAAAACTCACTTAATTTACCATGTATGCTTTTTGAGGAAATGAATCAACCTTTACTCTTTTCCTTAACACAAACCCTTGAGTCTTAAAACGAAGTAAAGCTATGAAAAGTAAGACTCTATGAACCTTTGAAAAACCCTTTACTTAATTCACCTCATGATTTAGGAACGTGACTTTCTTAACTTTCTTAACATTGATTCTAACTTCCTTTGAATTGGATTATGGATTCAAAGATCATGATCTCATGTTTGTGGCTGGTTTCATGATGTTTAGATTGACTTTAGAGTGTTGCATCGACTAGTAAGGATAGGTACATCACTTAGAATCTTAGTACGAACACGCTCTGGAACCAAGAAAACGGCGGTTGCCAGGTGGTGGTAGCTTGGCGCTCTGCAGAGGCCGGCGCGCAGAGCCTGACGGACAAAGGTTGTCTTCAGGCGCTCTAGCTGGCACGTCATTCTATATCTTGATGGACAAAGTCTTTACTTAGGAGATGTGGTAGGCTCGGCGCCCCAGGGCCTGTCAGACGGGTTTTCTGACTTCTTTTCTCCGTTTTTCAATCCTAAACATCATAAAATTCCATCGATCTTCCCCCAAACACATAGAGTCTTTAAATACCTCATTACCCAATAGATTAAACCCAAAAACAGTCCGGAAACATGAATCAAATCTACTAAAGATAAACTACAATTCAACAAACAAGAAGTTACCGAATTTTCATCAAGAACTCCCATATTCAGCATTCTCTAGCTTGCTTTTTTGAAACAAATTTGTTGTGGGTGAAAGGAATAAAAACCTAATTATCTCACATACCTCTATAGGGATCACCCCCGACGAAATCCACGCAACAATCTTGGTGTTCTTCGTCAATTGTTGTTATTCCTCTTCTTTTCTTTTTTCTCCCAAAGCCTATGTTATTGGTCTTCTTTCTAAAACTGATTTGGGGACTTGGTTTTAACCTAATATGTAAATTAAAGAAAATTAGGAATAGAGTAGGGTGAAAATAAAAACTTTACCATTGCTAAAATCAAGATTGGATTTCTCACACTCAACAACCCCTACTGGTGAAAGGCAATCTCCCTCAGACAAGTCGGAATTTTCACCAAACTGGCGGCGTTGGAAAGATCCTTCCCACGGCTTTCCATACATTATAAAGGAACACCTATAAATTCTTGATCTAGAAGTTATGGACCATTTGGCAAAGGACCGCAAATACTCACTTTTTAACGCTAGATATTTTCCCAGATATACTACTTAATCCCCCAAAAATGATTATTCTTGGTTTATTAGATTATTCTTAGTTGTTTTTCAAGTTACGAGATGTACACGTTTCTTCCAGAAATGCTCTATTAAAGCATTACGGAGTTCAAAATCAGCAATTTTTGGTCCTTATTATTTTATTTGTTGCAATTTTTTTTTTAATTGATGAATTTATATTGTATCCAATTATTTTGTATACTAATATATTTCCCCTATTACACTTTAAACTATTGTATCAAATATCATCATATTCATGAAAAAGTGAAGTTAATCGTTTATCACTATAACATAAACGTTGGTTGAATGATCATGTAAACTTTTGTTATTATTCATAGATTGAAATAATTATATTTCAAATTACATAACGTAAGTGATATCAAAACTTTAAACAATCAATAGAAAAATTGTCACACATTCGGGAATGGAATAAGAAGTGTTGTATATCAACAATTAGTTTTTAGAGAGCTATTACTACTCAGAAAATACTTACTAATATTAGACATTTAATTAAAGAATCCTTGTATTATATAAGTAATATAAATTAATTTTAAATAGATACATTAAGGGTAATTTTCTAAAAAAAATACAAAAGTATTTAATTTGGATAGATGGTGTTAGTTAACTTTTTCAATAAGAAATTTAGATCATATATTACAATAGAAAATAATATAAATAACAAAACTTAATTAATGATTTATAAAATAATTAAAATAATCAAAAAGTGAAAGATAAAGGTGAAATAATAGTTCTCCAAATGTTAAAATGGAGTACAAGAGATGGATATGGAGGAAGGGTTTAAGAGAGCATTCTTATTTTACTCTTCAAATTATAGAGAATGAATAGTAAAATGAGAAGATGGATTGGAGATTGTCTAAATTTATTTTAAAATAAGTACCTTTGAGAACTAAATTTGAGATTACTCCAAAGAGAGTTAATCTTAACCAGTACAAGAATTTTTTTTTAAGAGGGTACAATTTATATAAAATAAGCACAACTCTCACCATAAGGAACATCATGAGTAAAAGCTCGGCGGATAATAACTTTGCCTATCAAGAAAAGCACTGGTCCTACAACCATACGATGGTAATCGGCAATGACAAAAGTTAGTATTTATTAGGACAACAAAACATTAGGTTATTCGATCCGACTTACAACCATATAAATCACACATAATAACGAAAACATGCACGGATTATAAAATTTAGGACCTCAAGACTTCCAATATCACCCTTATAATACACTTATGAGCCCCTCCCTCATCGTAACACCTCAGAAATGAGACTTGGACATTTAGGCAGAAAAAGGGGAACCACGGAGGGTTTCATATTTCGTAATCAGGACAAAGGTCTATCACCCTTATCATGGTTTACACCAACCCAAAAGTGGTGGACTATGAATTCCTTCAAAGTCCATGGACCACCACACGAGCCGTGGGAAGGCTCGTCCAAGCAATTCAGAACCACCCATGTCTAAGTCATGAGACGACGAGGCCCTCCACAGGATGTTGTCTTGATGAAGGGACATGGTGAGGCTCGTTAACCTAAACTAGTAGATCCCTATCCGCAAGTAAAACAATAATGACCTTCATGGTCTTCGGTCCTTCACACGCGGTACCCTTGGCGGTCCCTCAATGGCGTTGGGGAAGGACAATAAACCTTGGCCATGAATCCCGACCCACTTGATAGGTTGTGGTCCTCTTGACGGTCCCTCAATGGTGTTGGGGTAGGCCTCTGCCAGCTTTTAGTTTAGGATCGTTCTCGACTTTTCACTTATGATTAGACTCATAAACTATGTCTCTTATTCCTAAAAAATAAGTTGTGTTTAATAGTTTAGCCCAGGGAACTCTAGTAAGAACTACCAAAAACCTATTGTCAAAAAAACTTCTCTTGAACTTAGGGCAAAAGGAGAAGAAAGGAGGGGCCTTTTTTGTAGAACAACCAGACAGGTTTCTTCAAAGTTCTAGCCTGGAAAATCAAAGGACTTTCTCCGTTAATGTTTTAACAGCGTTATGTGGGATATCACTGTGGGTTCCTTCATCCACGGAATCTTTAGTTATATCTTGTTTTGATATCTTGTTTAGACTTGGGGTTTCTAAAACCTTAGAAATTTTTTATGATTTGGATGTTGTAGTATTTATAATTGAATAGAGTATTCTTGGAAACTTTTGTGTAGATATTTGTATGAAAAAACTATCACGACCCCATAAAGTCGTGACTGACAATAGGGGATGAATGATGAGTCACGTAGGCTCCCAGGGTTCCATTGGGACCTCTTCGCAAGAAAAAATTACGCTATATATAAACATACAATTTTAATTTAATATTGATATATATATAAAATTTGGACACCCTAAATATTCTAAATAAGGTGCAGCAAAGTTGGCAATAGCTGGTGCTATGTTACTCTTTGCTCGGGTTTGATTCCCGCAAGGTTGTTTTTTTCTTTAATTATTTTGACGTCTTCAATTTAATTAAGTAAATAGACATAATAAATTTAACATAAATATTTAGTATCTTGGTGGTCAAATGTGTTATTAATTGCTCTAGGAACCCAAGTTCGAATCCCTGTACCACTAATTAATTTTTTTCAATTAAAAATGAATTCTTTCTTTAAATTATAATACCTTTTCATTGTTGAATAAAATTTTCTTAAATTTAATACTATTTCCTTGTGGGTTTTTTCATTTAAAATTTAATCATTTCTTTAAAGTTTAATACCTTTTTTATGTAATAACATTTCTTTTAAATTTTTTTTTTTTTTGAAATAAGGTTTTCTTTCCCTATAAATAAGAGGCGCAATAACCCAAATTATATCACATATTATTAAGAATAAAACTATCAATATTTCTAGACGGTTGTATAGTCCCTTATGTAGAAAGAAAATATTTCATCGAGTAGCTTTGTTACTAACAGTATAGAAAGAGGTTCTCAATTAGTACTTATTTGTGCTTTGTATGTTAGTTTTTGACTTATACACTTGGTAATTAGATTTTACCAATCTTAATATATTAATTAAAATTTCTTAATTGATTCATGTGTTTTGGTCGCTTTAAAATTATAATTTTTTTAAAAAAAATTGTAAAAGTTTGGAAACCTTGATGAAAATTCGTGGCGACGCCGCTGTGTATAACCCAGCACCTAAAGGTCTAGTGGAGAGAACCAAAAACAACCACCCAAACCAAGGAAATAGAACAAAACTAAAGCATTTAAATTAAGAAAATGAAGTTCCAATAAACATCAACACCGAGTTATCAGCTCTAAATACATTTGGAAGTATTAAACATAGAACTTGAAATTCAACTGTTAACCAAAAACTACTAAATACTAAAACTATGTTGTAAACCAAGACCCGCGGTCACAACCCCAATAATGAAAATCATAATGAACTAGAAAGTTTAAGTTCCTAATGTTAACATATTAGACCCAGAGGAGGAATCCAAAGCAACCCCCAAAATGCTAGCTCACCCTTGAATTAAAAATGACGATCACAACGAGGTCTATCATTAGCCCCGGGATTCCCTGTGTTACTCAAAAAATTAAGAGCAAGTACAAATCAGTATAGAACTACGTGCACCTGCACTTAGTTAGGAAATCACATGCAATCCCACTAAGTGTAGCATAAAAAAGTTATCACAACAATATTAACCATTGAATGAAAATGCCGAACTATACAACATGAAAAATCACATGCTTCACAATACAAATTATACAAGTAGTTGGTCTATTCATGACACCAAAGACCACAACTATTAGTGACCGCACATGGTATCCGATCCAATATAATTAGGCAAACAGTTGGCAATCTGATACCGGTTTTTTGGCCGAAACTTTGAACTCGATATAGTTAATTATGCGAAATTGTGGCAAGAGCTCCATCAAAACAACAAAAAAACTCAATCACAAGTATATTGTTAATAGTCATGCGTTTAAGAAGTAACTCATGTGATATAGTTATTCATGTATCTCCTTTACAACAAGTGTGATCAAAACTGTAACACTCGCATACATACATGCATTATAATGAAGCAATAACAAGAATACCTCACATAATTATAAAATCACAACCACCACCTACCTCGAAATAAGATTGAAACTCTAAGAATCTTGATCCTTCCCTTATGATAGTTCAAACTTGTTTTGGTTAAAAACAATCCGACACAAGGGAAACGAACCATTCATCAGTTTACTTCTATCTTCTCACAAATTTCTATGAACCCCAAATCATATCCATGATCCAAATTATCCAAAAAGGGATTGTTTCGGACACGTAGAAGAAACCTAGATCAAACCTTCCCATCATTAATTTTTTCCATCTATTCTGTTTTATTAATCGAAACATTGATCTAGAGGGTGAAAACCTTACCTTTGGCCTCAAGAATTGCGTTAAAAAAAAGATGTAAGGTTGCATGGGTTCGTCCTTAGCTAAAAAAAAGTCAAAAAAGTCCATAATAAGAGAGTCGCAAGGGGTTTATTAACTATTTAAGTAACGTCAAGCCGTACAGTAGCCCCCGACGTCAAAGCAGCCCAGTCTAGAGCGATAGAATCCCAACAAAGCGTCCAAACTGAAAACCACAGCAGCTATATAAAAAAATCCAAGATCCCCATTTCACAACACACACTTCTTTTAACTATCTTGAAACACAGTTGTCATTGCCAAGATTAATTCTAGAGTTTACTCGCCCAAGTTCAATCTCTCAAAATCGTTTATTGAATCACTTAACGGAATTATTCTGTCACCTCATGTAATGAAAAATACAATTCACGCGATCGTTATGAGTTTTATCTACAATGTAATGACTTTGATTTCTTCCAAATCTTGACTAGGTTGGTAAATTTCAAGTTACTTAAAAAAGTTATTCAACCCAAAAATTTTCCCAGTTAGCTTTTCTATATCGAAGGAAATTGATCATTATAGAAACATATAAACCTAGTTATATAATTTATTTTAATACTTTAATTTTACTTGTTAGGTCAGTAAAGAATATAATCATTTTCCATATTTGAATGTAACATTATTAGTACATAAATTTGCATTCTTAGAATTGCCTGTTAGTATTTTAATCTATCTAGTAATTCAGTTACATTGTGTAATATATATATTCACTTGGGATTAGACTTAGTATCTAGTTGGACTAGGATTCAGCGTACCCTAATAGTCCTAGAAGTAGGTGCCCCCGTAGGTGTATGAGTCCCTTATGTGGGTATCCAATTTAGTGATCACGTCAGTCATGCCTCTATATTCCTAGCAAGGTATATCGAGTCCTATCGACAGAGCGTATACATCAAACTCCACTTTTAGTTCACGTGGTTTTAAGTCGATTAATAGTATCTTTCACGGTCAAATTCTAGTACAGTTGACTTGGTTTTCAATTTTTACATCACTATCCAGCCTCAATATGTTATGTTCATGCATTGACTATATATATTGTTAAACTATTATCTATATATATCTTTCATGCTTAATACATTCTGACGCATACTCTACGCTACATTCTTTCAGGTAAATAGCATCCACATCACGCTTAGATCAATTTTGAATTCGTATTCAGCAGCTTCTGTAGTGACTCATCATACTTCGAGGACAATAGACATGTTTTTCATACTTAGTCTTCTGTTCATCTTTCTATTTTATAAGTGTTAACCGATGGGCATGTCCCAGAAAGAAACCTATTAATGGACGGTTTAACATACAAGTAGTAGTTAAACTATATTAAAGAATGATTGTTGAAGTATTACTAAACTCTAATTAGTTTTATGCCATCAGAGTGTTTGTTCATTCCCAACGCCTTCAGTTATCTTGTTTAATTTTAGTTTGCGCATAAGTACTTGTCTTATTAAGTAATTATAGTATTTCTGTTTATGATAAGGAAGAGACAGGGGTAGCTTGGGCACTCATTTTTCCTAGGTACTCATGTTCCCTAAAGTGGGTCTGAATCGCGGTCCGTGACAACGATCTAAGTCAACCATTTATACACTTAACTCCATCACAGCTAAAACCCATTTGATATTCCTAATCGCTCCGCGTCAACCGTTAGATCACATAATGGACTTCTGAAAACCTCTCCATATTCTCAAAACCACTAGAGACCATCCTACAAAATTCTATAAATTCAAATTCACCCCAACTAACTTTAGATACTAGCTCTACTCTAAACCCTTGACACCTACTCTAAACTCATAACTACTTGTAATAACCCAGTCAATTACTGCTGAAGTTGTTATAAAATACCATTTCCCTAATAATATCCACCCCGAGACTTTTAATGTTGATTTCTGAAGATAGTATGAGCCATAGAATTTGAGTAAAAGTTGAGAACTTGATAGGTTGGTTCCTTTGAAATGCTATGAGACTTAAAAGAAGTTTTCAGAGACTTTGGATCTTGAGTGGTTGAATGAAATTCCTGATTTCCTTCATTTCAAAAAATTTAGAATCTGGTCGTGAGATTTCATTTCAGATTAGATTCATATAGTATTTGACGGTCCTAAGTGTGAAATTATGAAAATTTGTCTTTGGGTTGACTTGGTCAATATTCGGGGTTCAGATGCTTTTTTTAATTGGAATTGACAGGTTTTATAGGATTGGGCATCGTTTAGGCTAGGTGAGTTTGTTTATTTGTGAGAGTCAGAAGCTTGTTATAATATTTGTAGGAATTGTGTTAGTTGCTTGTTGGTTTTTTTTTTGTTTCATGTATGTCGGTCGTTATTTATTTGAAACTCACATTCTTGTTTAGATTGTTCCATTGAGTTTGGAACGTCGAGTTTCATATGTGGATTGGGTTTTGGGTTCTAAATGAATTTAGAGGTTCCTTTTGGTGTTTGAGACTTTTCTATGTTTTTAGGTGCTGCAATTCGCACTATTGCAAAGGTCCTACATCGAAGGGCCTGTCACTTAAGCAAGACCCGATTTTTTGTGGGGGTCACTTTTGTTGCATTAGAGGGGGTATTGACTTGCAAATTTTGGGTTTCAAGCCCCATTTTCCATTTTTGTGTTTGAAAAGACATTAGAGGCGATTTCTTTGTGCAAAATCCTTTGGGTAAGCCTTTGTGATCCTAGAACTTCATTTCTCATTGTTTATTTACGAACTCTAACGTCAAATTACAGATGATCTGATTTGGTATTTCAATAACTCAATTTTTAAGCTAAAATAGAGGTTCTGAACGAATTTTGATACCTTCTTCAAAATGGTTTTCATCATTGAGTTCCTAAAGCATTGAAAATTATTTTCTAGTATTGATTTTTGGATTCAAAACTTAGTTTTGAAATTGGGGTTTTAGTTGATTGACCTATTTTTTAAGTATTTAATGGTGAATTGTTGTTTCCACCAAGGTGATTGTGAATTAGTTCTTTATAGTTTGTGGCTATGGAAATATAAGAATAACCAACAAAGCAAAAGTCAAAATTCCAGATTGATTGATTGATGTTTTTAAGGAAAATGATCTCTTAACCTTTGTTACTTTTGGTGTTGCTTACTGTTCTTCTCTTCGTTCTTTAGGTGTTGTGGAAGTAATTGGGATTGTGGTATTTGGTTTAGTTTGCTTCCACTAATTAATGTTAAATAAAACAGGAAGGGGTAAAGAAAAGGATTCATGGATGGGTGAAATTTTTTGTGAATTTCCTTTTTGTGACCCGATTTGTTGATTGATGAAATCTTTGATGACAATGACATGCTGGAGTTTGATTTTTGCTACCACGAGTTATTCTCTTTTTTTTTGTTTGATTATTGGTTTTGTTGTACGGAGTTTTAACCACCATGATAAGTATGGTGATTATCATTTGTGCCAAGGGTCTATTCTAGCAAAAGGGGCTGATGATGCCGAGGTTCATGCTCGCAAATTAACCAATTGGTTATAAAGCATAGGAAAATGGTTTCAGCCTATTGGTGATTTGTTATAAAGATGGTGGGGACACTGGTTTTTCCTAGCTGATGTCATATAAAAGGTTATGGGAAATGGTTCCGACGTATAGTAGCTTCCTATTTTTAATGTTTATGTAGGATGAATTCCATTATTGATGTTCATTGACGATTTGTTACTTTGTCGATTTGGCTACTTGATAAGTTTTATGAGTTAGTATTGTGACTTTAGATATGAATATAAGGACAGTTAGCGTTTATTGATCAATGATATGTACGGTTGATTTGTGTGATGTTGTAGTAGTTTGAGCAAGTAAAGTTGGCATAGAAAGAAATAATCAATTTTAACATTACTTTATGCTTTTTTTGTAAGGTTTCTTGTTTGGTACGCTGTTTTTGGGTATTTCATCCGACATCTGCATTTGCGTAGGTTTCAGAAGACCAAAGTATGTGATAGTCCGTAACTTCTTCACTTATCACCGCCGCACCCTATTTGAAAAAAAAACCTTCCAATGTACTTGTATATGTCTCTTGAACTTATTATTAAATTGTTCTGTAGACTACCCAATAGTTTCTGGGGTGGTCCTCAAAAGATAAGTTTTCCACTTCTTTTTTATCATTTATCTTTTCGAATCTTAATCTCGTTCGGTTGAGGCTAACATACTTGGTGGAAACCAAGTTGTCAATCACGTCCATTTTAAATAGTGGAACCAACTGGTTTTACCAGAACCCTAGGTTCATAAGTATCAGTTGTGTGCACGCAAGCTAAGTATCAGTTTAAGATGATACAGAGATTTTTTTCTACCATCTTCAACCCAGGACTATGCATATTCTTCGGAACTCTTTCTTTGTTGTTCCTTATTGGTGGATATTGCCTTTTCTTATGTCGCATTTTGAAATATTAGTTTTAAAAATGCGAGGACAGAGATTCTAATTTTTAGGTGTAGAGGGGAGGCATCCCTTGAGGCAGATGTGGAGCCCCTAGATAGGGTTTAAAGGAGGGAAAAAGTAAAAGAGGTGTCATGAGTAGCATCAGCAACAAGGTCGTGTTCGAAAGAGCGACACTAGCCCTAAGAGGAGATACAGAGGTTTCTTTTGAGGCCACATGATTGGGTTACTTCGTACTAGGTTTCTCCAAAGTTTTGAACTCCTTGTGTTTTAGGAGGGACTTTTTTTTAGGATTCCAATTGAGTATAACTTCTCTCAAAGTGTGTGGAAGGGACATCACTTCCTATGGGGGGATTTATGCACTGGGTCAACACCAGTATTTTATGCACCAATTATGGGGTGTTAGATTACATTTGGGCTATTCCGACGAAATGTGCTAAGCGGTTTGAAGGATGAAACCAAACCAGGTCCATGGGTTGGGGAACGCTAAGAGTGAGGATGCTGATGAGTTTTTGAATTTTTAACATGAGATGCTTAAAATGCACATGGCAACATGATGGATGCTTGTGGGGGTTATTTGTGTAGCCCTTTTAGCTTTGGGATGTGTGGAGACTTTTGTCGGAGTTCTTAGACGATGGATCATAATGGTAAACTTTTATTCTTTCTAAGGACTGTTTCATACA